>CAUYQG010148045.1:0-51522 GCA_963574415.1 Tarsius wallacei | reverse complement strand
GTCTATGGCGTTGTTTTTTATTATGTCTTTCCTGGCTTTGGTTTTAAGGTGATACTGGTTTATAAAATAAGTTAGGGAGAATTCCCTCTTCTTCAATCTTATGGAATAGCTTCAGTATAATTGTGTTTGAAAGACTGGTAGAATTCAGCTGTAAGTCTATCAGGTCCTGGACTTATTATTTTTTTTGGAGACTTTTAATGACAATTTCAATCTTGCTGCTTGTTATTGATCTGTTCAGGGTTTCTAATTCTTCTCGATTCAGGTTGAGGGATTGTATGTTTGCAATAATTCATTCATTTCCTCTAGATTGTCTAGTTTATTTTGCATAGAGGCGTTTATAATAATCTCAGATGATCTTTTGGTTTTCTGTAGTATCAGTTGTAATGATTTCATTTTCATTTCTGATTGAGCTAATTTGAATCTTCTCTCTTCATTTCTTAATTAATCTAGCTAGTGTTCTATCAATTTTGTTTATCTTTTTGAAGTACCAACTTTTTGTTTCATTGATCTCTTGTATTGTTTTTTAAATTTCAATTTTATTTAGTTTTACTCTGATGTTTTGTTATTTCTTTTCTTCTGCTAGCTTTGGGTTTGGTTTGTTTGTGTTTTTCTCATTCCCTTAGGTGTGATGTTAGGTTGTCAATATGCAATCTTTCAGCTTTATTAATGTAGGCCTAAAGTGCTATATGTTTTTCTCTGAGCACAGTTTTTATTGTATTCCAGAGGTTTTAGTAACTGGCTTCATTGTTGACATCCATTTTGAGGAATTTTTAAATTTCCATCTTGATTTAACTATTGGTTAGAGGATCATTCAGGAGGAGATTGTTTAACTTCATGTTTTTGTTTGGTTTTGTGAATTCTTATTGGAGTTAATTTTTAGTTTTATTCCACTGTGGTCTGAAAAGGTGCTTGATATGATTTGCATTTTTTTGAATTTATGAAGACTTGATTTGCAGCCTATATTATGGTGTATCTTAGAGAATGTTCCATGTGCTGATGAGGAAATATATATTGTGTAGTTTTGGTGTGGAATGTTCTGTAGAGGTCTGTTAGTTCCGTTTGCTGTAGAGTCAAGTTTACCTCCATTGTTTCTTTGTTTCTGCCTTGATGATCTGTCTGTTGCTGTCAGTGGAGTGAAATCTCTCACTGCAATTGGATTGCTGTCTATTTCTTTATTTAGATCTAGTAGAATTTGTTTTATAAAATTGGAGCCTCTGGTGTTAGGTGCATATATATTTTGAATTGTCTGTCGTATTGGATTGCTCCCTTTATCATTACATAATAACCATCTTTGTCTTTTTTTGCTGTTTACCGTCACAGGCTCATGGTGTCCTGAGTGGCTGAAGTTGCTTAGATAGTGCTTTTTGCTGAGGTCTTACATCAGGCCTTCCCCAATGATGAGTTATTATATCAGAAGTGATGGGCTGTGCTGTTCACCTCTGGCAGGGAGGTAGCACTTACAAGAGAGAGCCAGTTGCAGTAGTGGCTGTGGGTTTTCTCCTTGGTATGTGCTACTCCAAAGAAGATCCCAGCCAATCTAGGCAGAGGCAGGGGTTTAGGGAGTTCCCAAGTTATTTGTCTGATTTGAACCTTTGAGAGGAGTGTGGGGTAGGAGGAAAGAGCTCAAGCATCTCACCTGTGGGCACTCTTGGCTACTCCAAGGGGGATTGGAAGGGAGTCCCCGGCCACTGGGGTAATGCTGTTCTGTGGGCAAGGGAGGCACAAAAGAGTTTACACCAGGAGTAAGAGGTTGCTATGGCAATGAGTCCCACCTGACTCCTCTGCCTTAGTCTCAGGCAGTCTGTGATCTGAGTGTCAAAGTGCAGCCTCTGGGTC
Organism: Tarsius wallacei; assembly: GCA_963574415.1. Taxonomy (NCBI): domain Eukaryota; kingdom Metazoa; phylum Chordata; class Mammalia; order Primates; family Tarsiidae; genus Tarsius; species Tarsius wallacei. The sequence continues at coordinate 49,686 of CAUYQG010148045.1, read as the reverse complement.
TGCCTTCCTTTTAAATATGAGAACACATAGAATTTTCAGGCACAGTGAAGAGTGTGTGGGTGAAATAAGGGAGAGGGGTGTCAATGGTTAGTGGATGGTGTAACTCTACCCACAAAAGGGAAAGGGAGTGATCACCTATCATCTTCCCTGACACCTTTTTCTTGCAACTTGGAAATCACTAAAGCATGAAGGAAATTGCAAATATATGCTTATTGCATATAAAGACATGTGTTCATTCGTTCTTCACTCAAGGGATAATTTGGGCTATTACATTCTAAATAGCCCCCATGACATCTTCTATATATGTCATGTTTATATTTTAATATGTCAATGCATTGCTTTAGTGTTTTTGAAACATTATTTTATATACTAATAATGACTATTTGGAACTTAGAAGTGAATTGTCTTTTTCATTTTAAATTCTAAAATACATTAGGCCAATAATTATGATTAGGCTGTTTTAAAACACACGGGAATGATAGAAATTTTACGTATGTTCAATTCTCTTTTGAGCTTACATCAGATCTTGTTCTGTCTTAGCTGGTCCATATATCTATACTTATACCTATATTAAAATGTTTAACAGTACAGATGGAAAAGGGAGGATTATATGAAAGGAGAATTAGTCAAATGTGAACATAGATGCAAACAGGTAAGTTTAGTGGGAAAAAAAAGAAACCTCAAATATTTCTGGGATATTTTAGCTTCTATGGTGAGAACAACGATGCAATGAAAACAAAGGGAAATTATGAAACAGAAGTGGAAAAATTGGTTAGATGCCAGAGTCATTTTAAACCAACTGCATTTGAGGGATTGGCAGTGTATATTGTCCATACAACAGTTGAATGCTCTGATGTGAAATTCGAAAAAAGATTTGGAGGTATAGAGGTCAACCTGAGAATCATATGCCTGAAGGTTACATGTGAAACCATAAGTGCTATTGAAATCACCAGAGAAGTGAATATAATGAAGAAAAAGAATTAAGTAAGAGTGGGAGAAAAACCTCTGGAGAATGCTTATTAGTTGAGGACTTGAGAAAAGGCAGGTACAAAAAGCTTACATTCCATTTTAAGCTGTAAAAATACTTCCTTATGCATTTCCTAATTTGACCAGCAAGATAACCCTTGAGAGATCAAATGATAGTAACCCCGACAAAAGAATGCCCAGGTATGTCAAGTGATTCACCTAAGGTCATCCAGCAAGTGGTAAGCAGAACAAAAACAAAAAATCCAGGCCTCTTGTCTCTTCAGCCCAGCACACCATGCCGCCTTCTTGAGTCAACATGCTTGAAAGGGGCTTTTCAAATGATACTTCTGGGGTCCTCAGGAGTCTGCAGAGCTCAAAGTCTGAATAAAGAAGGCCTGGTAAGGAAGGTGAGGCCAGGGAGGCCAAACCAGATTATCTTTGCTTACACACCAAACTTTGATCTCATACTTCATTTGTACATGGGATTTCTTAGTCAAAATCAGTGCAAAAATTACAGGCTAAAGCATTCCTTGAAGTCATTGAGCTATTATTAAGAATAACTCACCTTCTCAATAGGATTGAAATAATTCTGTGAAAACCTTTATTTTACTGAAGAAATTATATTCACTGAGCAAAAACAAACAAACAAACAAAAAAACCCCAAACCAAAAAACAAACACAGAAGGCATTTTCAACGCTATTTGTGTCTCTTGTATTGTGTTGTTCTAATGTAGTCTATGGGAGATAGCTATATTAGAAAAGTCTGAGTGGCAGTATATTGATAGATTATCCTAAGAAGGTATAACATGACCTCCTGATTGCTGAAAAGAGTTTGCCTCTTTCAGCACATAACTTACCAAGCAGTAACTTCCATATTGAAGCAGAGAGGACACAGATATAGACATCATGCATCCTGAAAGAATTTTCAATACAATAACAAAGCATAAGCACACATAAAAAAACATTAAGTCACTTTCCTGGAATGCATAAAATGCATTTTGAGTTTTGCCAGACTCGTCATTTTTCCCTTGTTTTGTACCTTATGCATTCTTAAAATTTAGTTTATTCGTACTGATGTAAAAAAAGGATCTTTTGCTGACCTTCTGCTCTAATTCAAAAATCATCCTGGATCACAGCTTTGGATTCCATGGACACCTGGGTTTGAAATACATTCCAATGTGCTTGAAAATTAATATACTGTCTTCCTTTAGTGGTGTAAAATATGTAGAAAAGCTCACTCATAGGAATGAATCAGTCAGTTAATTATGGAGAAAGACTCCACCCTCCAGAGAGTCAACTGCATGAATTCCAGTGTCCAACTGTTATCTAAAGAGTGCAACGTCCTGGGTGAAAGGAAAGGACGTTGACACTTACCAAGAGTGACATGCAGAGTTAATGGCTTTGAATATAGTGCTGAATTTGATTATCTCATCAACCTTAAAAAGTAGGAATTATCACTAGAATTTTAGACATGGACACTCTGATGCTCAGAAAATTGGAGGCACAAGCCCAAATAAAATAAGAGGGCTTAGAATTTGATCCCTGATCAACTCTACTGCAAAACCCACTATACCAGGTTGCCACTAAACAGAATCTTAGATTGGTGACACACAGGTGACAAAAACCTGTGCTCTTGATTGATCTCTGTGCCAATCAGGGTTTGATCAGAGACACAGAAAATCTAGGTGGAATATAAAACAAGGGGTTTATTATAAGGATTTGATGTAATGCAGTTGAGGAAACTCATTTCAGTCTATGTGAGGTTGAATCTAGTACTGAAGTCTGAAGTTCAGAGGGCAGGTTATGGGAAAGGGAATGAGCTGAGGGATCCAAGGTCAAGGTGAAACCTGCAAGACTGAGTTGGAACCCAGAAGGATGGACTGACGCGTACTAATCTCTCATCGTGTCTATGATTGGGGTTTGCTGCAGGAAAATATGGTGCCCTTCACCACAGAACTAAACATGTACCTGAATCTGAAGCAAGACATCCAGCAGGAGCTGTAGGGACCTAATCAGGAGAGTAAGCAAGAAGCAACGTCAGGAAGTCATGCACAGAACTCCTGCAGATAAAGCCACATAACCACTCCTGCACGTGGACCTTCCAACTTTCAGGCACAGTGTTTCTCCCAGGCCAACATGGAACCGTGCAGCAGAGGAGATTTTGGGACATGATGATGAACTAGGCTGTGCACTACACACCATTTGTTGCCCCTTCTCTCTCACAAATACATTTTAGAATGCAAATAAGACTAGGATTGTTGTATATGAAGTAAATAACTTGCAGTTCTTGGGTAGTTCAGCTATTATTATTACAAGGTAACATTTCATAGCCTTCCCACCTAGGTGAATCTGCATGCTGTCATTAAACAACTTTAATATATTATATAGCTTTATTATTTGAATTTTCCTTCTTAATAAACGTATCTTTCCTACCTTAATAAATATGTCATACTAACATTATGCTTTAAAAAAAAGCAATACAAAACGATTGCAGAAAAAAGAATTGAACGGGGAATTCAGGTAGGATAGATTTTATTCAGTTGATATTCTTTAGATTTGATTGACTATCATAAAGCTTATGTCTTTATTATTTTGTCTACTTTTTTTTAGCTTTTGCTTTGATAAAGTGCTGCTATGAGCATTCTATACAGTTTCTCTTAGGACGATGCCTAGGAGTAGTTATGATAAATAATAGAATATGCCAAGTTTCAATTTTGTAATAATCTTGGAACAGAGCCCTTGGTAAATGTGTTGCAAAGAACTTCTTCCCTTTAGTGCTTGTATTTTAACTTTAATTTCATTTTTCAATGAAGAGTTTTTAATGTTCATTAGGTCATATTTATCAAACATTTTTCTATTTTTAATATTTTTATATCTTGTTCAAAAAATTAGTTTCTACTACACAATCAGAAGTTTTCTTCTAAAATTTTTTAAGTTTCACATTTTACATCTAATTTCTTAATCCATCAGGAAGTAATTTTTATGTATCAGACTATAAAAATAAGAATATAAACATTTTTTCAGTTTCATTTTTTAAGAGATTCTTCTTTCCCTACTAATCTGTCATGTTATCTTTTTATATCAAAGCGACATATGTACATGGTTCTGTAGGTCTCTATTGTATTCTATTGTTCAGTCGGTCGATCCTTGCACCTCTAAAACAATATTTTAATGACTCTAGATTTATAAGAAATTTTGTCTGACTGAGATAGCAGTTTTCTTCTTCTCCTTGTTTTAGAATATCTCAGCTAATTTGGGCTTTTGGCTTTTCAAGTTCCACCAAAACAATTTTTGGGTTAGATTGCAGTTTTGGCTAGATTGCATTTTTTCTGCAAGTCCATTTGGAAAACATTGAAATCTTTATGTTCTTAAGTCTTCTTATCCATGAACAGGAGCTATTGTTCCATTTCCTTAAGACTTCTTAATATCACTTAGGAAAAAATATATCATTTTCTACATATAAATACTTCATACCTTTAGTTAAATGATTAGGTATTTAAAATTTTTTGTGTTTTATGAAACAAAAGAATTTTTAATTCTTAAAAATTATATTTTCTAGATTACTATTGGTAGACAGAAATGCAACTGACTTGAGTTTTTAAAAATTGATCCCATGTCTTGTCACTTGACTAAATTCTTGTATTATTTCTATTAATTTATTCATGAATTTATACTCAGAATATCTGAATATTTTCCTGGTCTTATTGGAATGGTTTCAACTTTCTGTAAGATATTGAATATAAATGGCAATAGTGGACATTGTTGTTTTGTTCTTGATATTAAAGTGTATACCTCTAATATTTTCTTGTTTGGAATAATGTTTATTCTGTTTTCTGTTGATATACATTATTAGTTGAATTAATTTCTCTTAGTTTATTGATTTTAAACTAAGAATAGATGTTGAATTTTGCAAACATTCTTTTCTACATCTACTTAGACAATCATATTTTTCTCAAATCTGTTAACAGTATGAATAATATTTACTGATTTTCTAAAAATTGTCCTTTCAATCACAGGGTAATTCCAACCTATGTATCATATATTATATTTTTATATATTATTGGATTCTATTTGTAAATATTTTGTTTAAGATTTTTATACCTGTATTTATGAATACTTCTCTGGTTTTCTTTCTCATTTTGCTCTTATCTGATTTTTATACAAGGTTATGTTGACCTTATAGAATCAGTCATAGATTCCTTTCTTATTTTCTATTCTCCAAAACATTTGTCCACATTTGCCATGTGAATAAAGGAATAAGGATTTATTCCTTAAAAGTTTTGTGGAACTGATTTGTAAAATTTTGGGGACTTACATTTTACTACTGTTCCAACTTTTTAGTAGTTGTAGGAACATTCAGATTTTTATTTATATTTGAGATTCTTTTCACAGATTCTAATTTTCTTAGATTGTTAAAATTTTGCTTAAATGTTAAATGTTTGCATAAAATTGTTGACGATGTCTTAACATATTTTAATCTTGGCTTTATATTTTTAGCATGACCCTCATATACCCAGTGTATTATCTGTTTTCTGTTTTCTTCCTGTCTCTAGCTATAAACTCTTTCTCTTTTTTTTAGACAATCTCACAAGAAGTTTATTTAGAACCAAATTTAGCACTGTTCGTCCTCTATATTACACCTTTATATTCAATTTTATTGATACCTGTTCTTATTTATATTATAGCTTTCTTCCTGTTGTTTTTTGGTTTATTCTACTATTCTTTTTATATGTTTTCATGTTGGAAAACTAACTTTTCAGTCTTCTTTTTTTGTGTTTTGTAATACTGGGTTAAAGCTAAGCAGACTTCAAAACATTGCTGTTTTCACTGTCTCCCACAGGTTTTAACATGTAGACTTTTTGTTCCCCTTCATTTCTCGGCTTTTTTGTGTTTTTGTTTTTTAATTTTCACTGACGTGTCTTCTTTGACCCATGAATTCAGTAGAAATGTGTTCTCTAATTCTCAATAGATGGAGATTTTTAAATTTATCTTTTTGTCATTAACTTTTTGTTAATTACACTTCATCAGAGAAGCTGTTCTGTGGGACACCTATTCCTTGAAATGTGTTGAGACTTGCTTTATGGCTTTATGGATTCATACACAGTCTGTTTAAAAATATTTTATGTGTCCTTGAGCAGGACAAGTATTTTCTAACAATTGAATGTTGATTTCTATATATAACCATTAGATCAAGCTGTTGAATGTGTTTCATTCTTCCTTATTTTTATTGATTTTGTTGTCTGCTTGCTGTCAATAATAATTGACAGAGCTGTTTTGCAGTTTCTCATTATGTTGATTGATTTGCCAAATTTTCAAGTACTTTTAACGGTTTTTGCCACCTCTGTTTTAAGGCTATTTGGTTACAAGTGTCATTATTTAGACTTGTCTAGCTTCTTCATAAAGTAAACTTTTTGTCAATGTATAGTCACCTTCTATACCCCAGGAATTGTCTTTGTCCTTAAAGGATATTTGGTCTCAGCATAATATAGCTACTCCAGCTTACTTTTGACTATCATTTGCCTGATGTATCGCTTTTATCTGTACACTTTATGTTTATTTATTTTATTTTTTGTTTTTATTTTTCAGAGACATTATCTCATTCTGTCACCCAGGCTGGAGTATCATGGTGCAATCTACCTCACTGCAGACTCAAACCCCTGTCAAGCAATTATCCCATCTCAGCCTCCCAAGTAACTGGGACTGACAACAGATGTGTGCCACCACACCCTGTAAATTTTATTTATTTTTTATTTTAATAGAGACAGGGTCTCACTATCTTGTCCAGGCTGACCTTGAATTCCTGACCTTAAGTGGTTCTCCTACATAGGCCTCCCAAAGCACTAGGATTACAGGCCTGAGTCACCACGCCTTATCTCTTTAATCCTGTTCATCTCGTTCTTCTTTATGAATATTTTCTATAAACAACTTCAAACTAGATTTTAAAAAAATTTTATCTAACAAATTTCTTATGCTATTTTTTCTCAAGTGGTCTGGAGTTTGTGTACCTATTCTAGGAACATACTCTTATTCTTTCAGTTATTGCCATTGCATTTTGACCGTGCTTACATAACTTAACAAACTTAGAAATTAAACAATATTTTGACACCCTTTGCCTGAAAAGTGAAAGACTTTTGGACTGCTTTAACTCAGTTTGCCATCTTCCCATGCGCATTCCACTCTTTTTCAATATTTCTTTTTCAATAGTTCTGTCTTTTATTTTATAACATAGTACCAATGTTATTTTTTTCACAAATGTTTGTTTGTTGATTCATCTTATCTTCTTTCATTACAGATCATCCTTCTTAGACCATTTTCTGTTTTTCTTGACATACTTGCTTTAAAAGTTTCCTTGCAGCAAGTCTCCTGATGGCAGTCTGCCTTAGTTTTTGATTCTTGAATGATGTTTTTTTGGGCACACAATTCTACACTGAGAATTAATTTTCACTTTTCTGATAATTATTTCACTGTATTCTTCCTTCTATTGTTCTTGTGAAGCCCGCTTTTATTCTGTCTTTTTGTGTTCTGCTCTTTCTCTGTCTGCCTCCTAGAAGTTCTTTTTGTCTATGGTATTCTGCACTTTCACGAAACTATATCTAGGGATATATATTTTTTTCATTTATTCCGCTTTAATATATTGTGCTCCATTGACTGGAAGATTCATATTTTTGACCAGTTCTAGAAGATAACTAGAATCACTATTATATTTATAAAATGTTGCCTCTTTCCATGACCCTTATTCTCTCCTCTTGGGATTAGATTAGATGCATGTTACACCTTCTTATTCAATCCCTTATGAATCATAATTCACTTTCTATTTTTCATCTACCTTGCAGCATTCATTCTAAATAACAATTTCAGCTATATATTTTAGTTTATCAACTTTAATCATTATAATAGTAATTAAATTATTAATTTTAATTGAATCTATTCTTTTTAAAAATTTCAACAATTATATTTTAATTTCTAGAAAGTCCATATGAGTATTTTTTTGCCTGTCCATTTTGAAAGTTTCCTGTTATTCACTTATTTTTCTTATTATGTTTTATTTTCCTTGATATTATCATATACAGCCATTCTATATTCTGTGTTTGACAGTCCCAATATCTGCAGTCTTTGTGGGCTGAACATATCTGTTGTTTCCTTTTTTCTGCTGACTTTCATTTATGGTGGCTTGACTTCTAGTGTTTCTCGTAATCTTTGTCAACTTGATCTATTCTGTAGTGGTCCTTAAAGATACTTAAGGGTTGCTTTTTTACTCTTGCAGGCAAGGGTATACCTCTGGTAAATTTTGGTTTAGAGCAGGAGTTCCATGTTATAATTCTCCACCTCCTGGGTGTTCCAAGGTTCATTATCCCCACAGCAGTGTTGCTACACGGGTCCACCACAGGGTAATCCCATACCCTCCCACATGCCTGCTGTTCCTGCTACTCTGGCTCTCAGTTGTTCCAACTCTCCACTGCTCTGGCCTCAACAACTTGACTCTTCACCCCTGGCTTTTGGATACTCAACCTCAGGTTCACTGCCTCTGAAGTCCTGGTCTCTAGCATCCAGGAGCAGTCCCCAGTCACACTGAGTCCCTCTCACACTGGTTTCTTTCTTCTGGACCGGGAAAGGAGCATTCCTAGAGACCTCTATTTATTGTGAGTCAGCAACTCTCTTAGGAAGTATGTCCTACTAGGGTCTTGTTGCAACAGGAGAGCCCCTCATAGACCCTAGTCATTCATGATACTGAAAGCAGAATTCCCCTTTGCTCTTTAAAGTGTCTGGAAATTCTCCATTTTGTGAGTCCCTGTCCCTCACTCTAGAGGCCATAAAAATGATGTCCCCACTTTCTTGAGACTAGAGAGTAAGCGAATAAGCGAATAATCTAGACTCCCGGAAGCAAACATATCCAAGTCAGACTTTGAATAGGGAGTGAGCAACTCTAGAAGAGGCCATGTGGAAAGTATTCTGGTGTACAAGTGGTAAATAACTCCAGGTTTCAGAGATAATAGTGCTAGGGATAGAGTGATGATGGCCAATAATCAAGGACAATGGTGTTGGGGGAACAAGCTGGGAGTCTGCAGTGGGGCAGTTTTGTAATGTTTTGAACATGGATTCTGGATATGTAGCTAGTACATGGTCTTCTGGCCCTCCAAGAAATTCTTAAGCAAGCTAAAATTCTTTCATGATTGCCATTTTTAGAACTGATTTCTGTTCTTTACAACTGAGACCCTTTCAGATACAGTAATGCAACACCTGTTTATGATCTTCAGCTCCATAAATTATACAATGGAATAACGGGTAAGTTCTCACTGGGCATGTTCTCCATCTTGAAACCATCTGGAATACTTTCTCAAGATAAAGAAGGGAGTGAAAGGCCTATCAGGGCTACAGAAAACAAGAAGTTCCATTTGAAGGGGAAAAAAATATCTTTACAAAATGACCTTCTCTTTTGCTGCTTTATTACTACAAGAGTACACATATGAAGATAATGATACAAGAGTACTACATATGAAGATAATGATATTCAAAATGTTTCGATGATAATTATTTTAACAGAGTAAAAGAGTAGTCATGTGAACTCTTGTAGACAAGTTGACTAATTGAGGCCATGAATCAACTAGTTGTGACAAAAAAGTTTATACTAATTTCAATGACCAGGGATAAATTTTTTTAATATATATATTTTTAATTTTAAAGATGTGGGGTACAAGTCAGGATTGGGTACATAGTGGTTTATGTACAGGTGAAGTTTGGGCCTCCCCTTGGACCTCACTTTGCCTGGATTAGGATCAGGCACCTTTACTGATATTATGTGTTGCCTCCACTTCCTCCCCTGGCAGTGTCCTGCAATTGCCAATCCCTTTCTTGTAGTATTATGCTAGATATTCAGGGTACACTTATGAGTGAGAATACGTGGTACTCAGTTCTATGTTTCTGTGATAGATCACTGAGCATGATAGACTCTAAATCCATCTAAGATGCTGTGAAGTCCATAATTTTGCCCTTCTTTATAGATATTCCATTGTGATTATGTACCACAGTTTTTTATTCTGTCCATTTTTTATGGGCAGCATGGTTGGTTCCTAGTTTTGTTATTGTAAATAGTGCTGAAATGAACATGTGTGTGCAGGTATCTGTTTTGTAAAATGATTTGAGTTCTGGGTATCTTCCCAGAAGGAAAATTGCTGGGTCATATGGAAGGTCGAGTTTTAGATCTTTTATAAATTACCACACTGTTTTCCACAAGGTTGTACTCGTTTACACCATTCCCTTTTCTCCACATCCTCTCCAGCATCTGTTGTTTTTTGAGTTATTAATGATGGCCATCCTGACAGGAGTTAGGTGGTATCTCAGTGTGGTTTTGATTTGCATTTCTCTGGTGATTAGAAAATGTTTCTTGAAAGTTGGTGATGGACTTAGCAATCTCTGGGCTTTTTTTTTTTTTTTTTTAACTTTTAACCTTTCTGAATGAGTTTTAGAAAATAGATCTTAAGTATAGCATTTGTTTGGATTTTGGTTTGGGGGCCTATATATATATATATTTTTTGTAGATTACTTTATCCCATGTATATTTTGTCGCTAAGGCAGTTCTTTCATATTTTTATTTATTTATTTATTTATTTATTTGAGTTGGAGTCTTACTTTGTCACCCAGGCTGGAGTGCGGTGGCATGCTCATGGCCACCCCAGCGTCAACCTGCTGGACTCTGGCGATCCTTCTGCCTCAGCCTTCCAAGTAGCTGGATCTACAGGCGTGCGCTACCACGCCTGGCTAATTTTTTTGATTTATTGTAGAGATGAGGGCTCGCCAAGTTGCCCAGGCCGGTCTCAAACCTGCAGGCTCAGGCACTTCCCTCACCTCAGCCTCCCAAAGTGCGGGATTACAGGCTGAGCCACCGAGCCTGGCCTAGAGTACCTTTTTTTTTTCTTTCCTAAAATGCATTTAGAAGATAGATGGGTATGTATCAGACAGTTCTTTTGTTTCTTTGACTGATATTTGGTGTGTATTTTCATTTTCCTTTTGTTTGTTCCCCATTCCTTTTTATTGTTGGGTGGGTGTTAAAATTTCTAAGCATAGCCCTCATACTGAATTCTTTCTTTTTTACTGTTCATTTTTGTTGTCTTTGAATAGAGTACTTGTATTTTAGTGTGCTCTTTGCCTAAGAATGTTATCGTGCCTGTAATCCCAGCACTTTGGGAGGTGGAGGGAGAAGATTGCCTGAGTCCAGGGGTTCAAGGCCAGCCTAGGCAATCTGGTGTGACCTCACCTTTACAATACATTTTTTAAAAATTAAAAGGCTTGATGATTCCAGCTACTTGGAAGGCTGAGGTGGAAGAATTGCCTGAGCCCAGCAGGTTGAGGCTGCAGTAGCCTTGACCATGCCACTACTCTCCAGCCTGGGTGAGAGAGTGGGACTCCAACTCAAAGGAAAAAAAAAAAGTTATGAGAAACAGCAGGGGGAATGAGCCTAAGCAGGCCTAAGCTTTTTTTCAGACATCTTGTCTCAGAAAGCTTGCTAACTAAATCTGTTGTGTTCTTTACCTTGGGGCTATTTCACTCTCTGTTTTTAATGTGTTTTTTCCCCTTCCTGCCATTTTGGGCAAAGCCAATCATTCAGTCAGGATGAAGACTCAATCCAGACAGGAGATAAGTGAGTCTTCTTGTAGTGAAGCATGACATCAGCTAGATTCCTGTTTGATGATTTGACACTTATTTTTATTCTGCTCATCTGCCTTTTAGATTGTATGTTCAACAGCCATTCTTACAAAGGAACTGGTTCCCAACATGAATTTAAAAATTACCAGTACTTTCCTTTAGCAAAGTAACTGTTTTTATTTTATGTGACTTGATCTTATGTCTTTTGTTTCCTGGATTGGCATGTGGGGGTGGGGGGTAGAGATAGGGAGTTCTGTGTTCCACTTTAAAAACAAATGTCTAAATCAGATAAGAACTCCATAAAATGTCATAGTCAGGGTTGTGATCTTGCTCTCTTTCCTGCCTCTCTGCTTACAGCTGTAAGTAGTCCTTGCTGTATACTAAGTGTTCTAGCACAGTGTTTCACAAAATATTTTATTTAATTATTCAAAATTTTCTCCCAAGGACGTTTACCATAGTTAACAATTTTGGGAAAATCAGTATGTTCCTCTTTGTCTAGCCTGTTCAGTTTCTAAGTTCAGAATGAGAGGATACTGTGTTATCTGAATCTTGCTTGATTTCTGTATTTCACATATTAAGGGATTAATCTAAAAAGTATCTGAATTGATTTGATGAGCAAGACATACCCTGTACTGTAAGTTTCCCTTTTGAGATTTTATAATTGTATATTAGCATAGTAATGATTGAGAAGAACAGTATAAAGAAACTTATCTTTGTTTAAACTATAATTTTCTGAAATTTTTGGACTATGAATATTGCTTGTGTGTAGTATGTGTTAATATACTATGAAACATTTAGGGAAATACTATTTAGTACTAGTCAAACTCTTGTGTTTTTCGGGAGGTACATTCTATTGTTCTGACTCTTTGGCCTAGAATGCTTTATTCCTTCATTTCCCACCCCACCCTCCATTTTTTTCAGTGGCTTCTGAGTCTACTTGCCTGAATGGGAAACATTTGGAAATATTTTGATTGTCATGATGGCTGGGGGATGCTATTTGGCATTTAATGTCTATAGATCAAGGAACACAATGCACTAGAAGTCCTATACAGCAGAGAATTGCCCCACCCAAAACACCACTTATACAGTGTCCCTCCATATTTGTGGCTTCCTCATCCTAAGATTCAACCAACTATGGATAAAAAATATTAGGGAAAAAAATAGTACAACAATACCACATAGAACAAATTAAAAACCAAAAAACATGGACTGAGCACAGTGGCTCACGCCTGTAATCCTGGCACTTTGGGAAGCCATATGGGAGGGTCTCTTGAGCCTAGGTGTTTGAGACCAGACTGGGCAACAGTGAAACCCTGTCTCTACAAAAAGTAAAAAACTTAGCTGGGCATGGTGATGTGCCTCTGTAGTCCCAGCTACTAGGGAGGCTGAGATGGGAGGATCACTTGAACCCAGCAGGTTGAGGTTGCAGTGGCCATGAGTATGCCACTGCACTCCAGCCTGGGCGACAGAGTAAGACTCTGACTCAGGAAAAAAAAAAAAGTTTCCTTTTGTTCAGGTGTGGGTGACAGATTTTAGAGTGGTGTTTTGTTTTGATGTTTACCTTAGCTGTGCATCAGAGACAACTGGACAACTTAAAAAAATACAGATGCCTAGGTTTTTTTCCCCCAGAGGTTCTTGTTTTTTGAGGGTGTGGCCTTAGCATCTAGATTTTAAAAAGCTTCCCAGTTGATTTTTAATGTGCTATCAAGATTGAAAGGTATCATTCTGCAAGACAGATAAACAGCGTTTTGGGGCTGGGTGCAGTGGCTCACACCTATAATTCCAGGCTTTTGGGAGGCTGAGGAAGGAGGATTGCATGAACCCAGTAGTTCGACACCAGCCTAGGCAACATAGCCAAACTTCTTCTCTATAAAAAATAAAAAATTAGTCAGGTGTTATGGTGCACATCTGTAATTCCAGCTACTTGGGAGGCTGTTGTAGAAGGATCACTTTAGCCCAGGAGATTGAGGCTGCAGTGAGCCATGAACATGCCATTACATTCCAGCCGGATGACAGAGTAGTATACTGACTCAAAACAAAAACAAATAAATAAAAACTTGTTGGGGCTGTGTTGTGTTGGCTCACCCCTGTAATCCCAAGGCTGTAGGAGTCCACAGTAAGCGTATCACTTGAGGCCTGGAGTTTGAGACCAGCCTGGGCAACATAGCGAGACCCTGTCTCTACAGAAAATTTATAAATTAGCCAAATTAGCTGCTTGGGAGGCTGAGGCAGGAGGATTGCTTGAGTCCAGGAGTTCAGGGTTACAGTGAGCTGTAATTGTACCACTGCACTCCAGCCTGGGCAGCAGAGTGAGATCTTGCTGGGGGGGTAGGGTGGGGGAGCATTTTTGGAATGTAGAGTGAGAAACTACTAAATCACTGAAGAACAATGAAAGGAGTAGGGATTTTTAGTTTAGGAATAAAAACCTTGGCAGAATCTGTGAATTTTCTCAGAGCAAGGAACATGTCAGTCTTGTTCACTATTGTATCTTCCGCTCTCAGCACAAGCATTGAGCACACAGTAGAAATTTGGTAAATATTTATTTGCTAAACAAAAGCATATCTATCATTAGGTATTTAAAAGATAATTGTTACAGAATTATAGAGATTATTTATTGATCTACAAAAATCTGTTACAATGATAATGTGCTACTTAGTGTTATGATTAAATCAAAATAATGAACGATTTCATTCATTTATTTTTCCAGCTTATTTTATTTATTTATTTATTTATGTATTTATTTATTTATTGGGTTGGAGTCTCACTCTGTCGCCCAGACTGGAGTGCAGTGGCACGCTCCGAGCCACCGCAGCCTCGACCTACTGGGCTCCGGTGATCCTTCCGCCTCAGCCTTCCAAGTAGCTGGAACTACAAACGCGTGTTACCACACCCGGCTAATTTTTTGATTTATTGTAGAGATGAGGTCTCGCCAAGTTGCCCAGGGGTCTTGAATCTGTGGGCTCAGGCAATCCACTTGCCTCGGCCTCCTAAAGTGCTGGGATTACAGGCTGAGCCACTGAGCCCGGCCTCAGCTTATTAATTATTTACTTTGTGCCAGGCACTGAGGATCCATTTTATTCTTAGATCAACTTGATGAAGTTTGTATCATTCAAATAATAAGGATATGTAAAGAAACTGACACTAGGGGGTTAAGTAGTTTGCCCAGAGTTACACAGCTAAGTAACAGAGTTGGAATTCTCACTTTAAAGCCTGTGATCTTAACCACTCTGCTGTACCATAAATCTTCACACCAATCCTAAGAGTTAGATATTGTAATTCCCATTTTGTAGACAAAGTGAGTTTAGAGAGGTTATACAACTTTTGAGTGGAAGATCTGGTATTTAGACCCAGGCTTTTTGACTCCAGAGTCTGTACTCTTAAGATACCATGCTCTTGGAGCTTCCCCACTTCCCTCTGTATAATATATAGCCACCCGTTTTTGTGAGGTGGTTAACCACAGTTGATGGCTTGTGTGTTGTTCTCTTTATACCTTTTGGTATCTTCACTGGTTTTCTACTGATGATTTCAATTTGGATTATTGTTTTGAATATGTTTAGTACCCTGGGCTGTGCTAGTCCCAAAGAATAAAACATTTCTTTACCAGGTTTTTCTTTTTTAATTAGGATTTTAAATTCAAATTTTAATAAACACTTATATTAAAGGACTTATATTAATGTCCTTTAATCTCTTTGTTAGTTTTAGTTGTTTAAATGTGTGGTCTCCAGACTTTTTAAAATTTTGTGCTTTATTGTAAAAAAATGTGAGTACATCATCTCCACTACCTATCTATTTTATTTATAAGTTATATGTTTACCACTATGTAAAAATTTAATACATTATAAAATACAAACTTGTTATCACGAATTTTTAAAAAGCTAAGTTAAAAATGAAGCAAGAGTTTAAAATTGTGATGACTTCGTTGGTCTTTAATAGCTCAAGTTATACTGTCAGGGCAAGTTTCATCATTGCAGTAGTGTATACATGTTTATATTTTAAGTAATCTGGATAATTAAAAAATTAGTTTCTAGATAAAGAAAATGTAGCATATCTATACCATAGAATACCATGCAGCCATAAAAAAGAATGAAATCATGTCTTCTGCAGCAACATTGATGGAGCTGGAGAGCATCATCCAAACTGAACTGCTTCAGAAGCAGAAAACCAAAGACCGCATGTTTTCGCTTATACGTAGGAGCTAAATAACCACAAAAATGGAAATAACAGCCACTGGGGACACCAGTAAGGGGGGAAGCCAGGAAGGAAGTTTGGGCTCAGAAGTTACTAATTGGGTACTGTGTGCACTATCTGAGGAATGGGCCACTTGATACCCAATCACTACCACTATACAATGTGTCCATGTGTCAAACATACATTTGTGCCCTCTGAGTATGAAGTAAAATTTAAAAAATAGTTTGCTGTCAGATATGATTAGATCAGTATTTTTCAGTCTTGGCATTACTGATGTTTTGAGCTGGATAATTCTTGGTTGTGGGAGGCTGTCCTAAGCATTGTAGGATATTTAGCAGCTTTTCTGACCTCTATCCACTAGCTGCTAATAGTATCCTCTCATCAATAGAGACATCAAAAATGTCTCCAGGAACTGCCAGATGTCTCATGGGGATTGAGACATTTCTGGTTGAGAACCACTAGATTAGATCATTGTTTAAAATTCTGTATCGTGGCTGAGACACAGCTTTTAGGCAGAGTGTTTGTTAGCTTTGACTTTTTCTCTAGCAGCAGTAGTGTTATATCTTCAATATTTAGTTTGAGTTTTATTTGTAGAAATTCTAAGCCACGTGTCTATTCTGTAAGGTTTAGTTAAAACTGGATAATACAATCTGTACATTTACTTAACTTAGTATCAGTATATGTGAGTCATAGTATGTCACAATAAGATGAATGTGCAGGAGAGTGGCTCTGCGGTGTGGAATGCCCAGTGTTCAGTGTACCTCTTTTAAAAAAAAAAAAATTCTAAATCTCACTCTGTTACCCAGGCTGGAGGGCAGTGGTTTGATCAGTCACAACCTTGACATCCTGAGCTCAGGTGATCCATCTGCCTTAGCCTCTCAAGTAGCTGGGACAACAGGTGTGCACTACCACATCTGGCTAATTTTTTAATCTTTATTTTTTGTAGAGACAGGGTCTTGCATTGTTGCCCAGGCTGGTCTTGAACTCATGGGCTCAAGCACTTCTGCCTCAGCCTCCCAAGGTGCTTGGGATTACAAGTGTGAGCCACCTTGTCCATCCTAGTGTACCTCTTGACCATGTATGTCACATTTCTCTGACAGTAACTATGAGAATATTTGTGCAAATATTAAATGCTGACTTTTTCTTGATTTTCTAGGTGAATACATTAACTAAATATTGTAGCCTGCTGACACGCCCCAATAAAGAAGGCCTCAGATATGTGTGCATACTTATTTTGTAGACCACTGGTTTGACCATCACAACCTGCTGTTCAATTTGTATCATTATAGCTGTAGTACTCAAAAGGGAAAAATAGTTTTAGCTCTCTTAGCTGACTTCCACCCAACCAATTATTCAGGTTAACTCATGTTCTCCATTTCATTTCTTTTCTTTCTTTTTTTTTTTTTTTTGAGTTGAAGTCTCACTCTTGTTGCCCAGGCTGTGGCATGCTTATGGTCACTACAGCCTTGACCTGCTGGGCTCAGGCAATCCTTTTGTGTCAGCCTTCCAAGCAACTGGAGCCACAGGCGCTCACCACCATGCCTGGCTAATTTTTTGATTTATTGTAGAGACGAGGTCTCACCAAGTTGCCCAGGCTGGTCTGGAACCCCTGGGCTCAGGCAGTCCTCTCGCATCTGCCTCCCAAAGTGCTGAAATTACAGGCATGAGCCACAGCGCCTGGTGTATGTTCTAATACTTAATATTTCAAAAAATATTTGCTATCACATTAGATTGGGCCATTTTTAAAGTAATATTGTTGGCCCTACATCAAATATTAGAGAATGAATGTTCATTTTACAGTTTTAAGTTAAGATGTGTAAGGTCTGTGTTTACCATTGCTTAGATTCCTTGATTTAACTGACCTTTTCTGTTAACCAATCATGAGACATAATTACATTGACTAAAGGGACTTCTTTTGCATCCACATTGTTGTTGGAATTGTGATAATTTACTTGTAGCCTACTTATCTAGTCATCTAAACTCAGAGATGAATTATTACACAAAAAGTTTTCAAACTTCCTCTTTTGGAATGGTTATTTACTCTCAGAACTTTAGCTTATTCCTTGTTACTTTACAGGGTAGTTGTGAGAATATTTATCAACAGTAGTTCAAATTCTGATTACTTCTTGCCTATAATTGTAGCATACTTTAAAAAAAAATGGAACTCCCTGCTTCTAGTACCTCTCTTACTTGTTGGTTAACTAAACATATTGCCAGAGTAAACATTCTAAAATATGTTTAGTCAGATCAAAAGCCATTTATAACAATTAAAAACTGTGTTAAACATTACTAGATGTGCTGGGCTTAGATGTGGTCTGTAGTCAGATGTTCATTATACATATTATTGTAAAAATACATACACACACAGACTCTGAATTGTAATATGTACCAAAAGAAAAAATGTGGAGTCTATGAGAGTTTAATGAGGATCCAGTATAGATTGGGAGTAGTGTGATGAAGAAAGACCCCTCTGAGGAAGTGAGATTTAAACTATCTGAAGAAGCTTTGCTTAGTTTGGAAAAGTGCTGGGTAAAGAGTGTTCCAGGAAGTAGGAACAATAGCATGCGTGAAGGCTGTGCTGCTGAAATTGTGGTTGAGCTTATTGAGTAAGGGATGCAGAGAATAGTGCCTGATGAGGCAGAAGGTGGGCAGAGGCAAGATCTTTTTGGATCTTGTATTATATATTAAGAAGCTTAGGTTTTATTCTGAGAGACTGAGGAGCTATTAAAGGGTTTAAGCAGGGACAGTGATATGATAAGATCTGTGTTTTAGGGATTTTACTCTGTCTGGAGAATGTATAATGAGAGCAGAATAGGGGTAGGGCAAAAGAAGTAGTGAAAACCAGTTAAGATGCCTTTGTAAGTAGTACAGAGAGAAAGGATGATAATTTTGACTGGGTAATGACAGTAAACAAGGTGACACATGATGCAATTGATTATCTCATAAACTATTATAATAACACCGTGAAGTATGAACAGAATAATATTGGGAATAAACTTATCAAAGCCCATCAAATAAATGGTCATGTAAAGAATTGAAACAATGGGTGTTCTCTAAAATAAAATCCAAACTGCATTGAAGATTTTTCAGCCTACTTTTATTATCTTTAGCTTCTTCTAAACCTTTATTCATCTATGCTGTAGCCAAACTGAACTATTATAATAGTTATAATCATACCCTGTACTTTGATGCTACTGATGATGATTTACTGTGACTGGAATACTCTTACCCCCATGTACACTTAACAAAACCCTACCCATCCTTTAGGATCCAAGTAAAATATGAATGAAATCTTTCAAATTTGCCTCTAGGTAGATATTGCCCATTTTAACCATAGTAATTTTATATTACTGTTATAATAGTATATTGACAATAGTAATTTATATTACTATTATAATATTTAATTAAACAGATTTATGTAATCAACTATGTGTTAGGTACTATGTGTAGACATTATCGACACATACCTGTATAAAAATAGATACAGTTGGTGCATTTGTGGAACCTCCGGTGTAGAGGTAACACAGACCATGAACAAAATCTGCATACAATTATGTAACTATAAATTTTGTTAAGTGATATGAAGGAATAGTAAAGGGTGCCTGCTTGTTTTTGAGACCCTAGTAGGATCCTTGAGGTCAAAACTGTTTTCATAATCATACTAAGGTGTTATTTGCCTTTTCATTCTCATTCTTATTTTCTCATGAGTATATTGTAGTAATATATGATATGTGATATTGCAACTAATTAAATACAAAAGATAGGAAAATCCAGATGTCTTCTGTTAAGGCAAACATTGAAGACATTGGCAAAAAATATTTTAAAATGCCACTTTCCCTTCTCACTATTTTTTGTTGTTTTGGAAAATGTAGGATACTTTTAGATTAAAAAATAAATTACTTGTGTTAATGGACTTATTTTAAAATGAATTAAATAAACATTTCTTGTTTATCATTTTTAATATGGTAAATATTGATAGTGATAACTTACATTAACGATTATTGGGGTTCTTCATACTTTTTAAAGAGTATGGCGGGATCCTGAAACTGGAAAGTTTGAGAACCTCTGTAATCTAATTTAAATTGGGGATTTCTGGATAAGTAAAAGATTAAACTCTTATTCTAATAATAGGGAGTGTGGTTATCTCCATATTTTCAAAGCCTGTAATTTTTTGTATATAATGAGTATGTTGGTTGAATCAAATTTTGTTATCAAGGTCTACTGTAGATGGTCATTCTTTCTTGAATTTGTGGTTTGTTTGAAACTTTTATTGAGAAGACCTTATTTCTGATTACTATAGGCGATGAATCTAGATTTGAATTATTTTGATATGAAGTTAGGCAAGTTACTTAACCTGTTAAACTTCACCATTATTCATCTATAAAATGGAATATGATGAAGGACTCCAAAAAACTGGAATTTATTTATTAAAAATTGCATATTTAGTCTTAAATGTTTAAACTTCAGTCAACTTTAAAGTACTCTCCGTTTGATGCAATACACCTATTGAGAAGCTTTTTCCACTTCTCAAAACGGTTTTTTTTTTTTTTGAGTTGGAGTCTCACTCTGTTGCCATACTGGAGTACAATGGCACCCTCACGGCCACCACAGTGTCGACCTGCTGGGCTCCAGAGATCCTTCTGCCTCAGCCTTCCAAGTAACTGGAACTTCAGTTGTGTGCCACCACACCCAGCTAATTTTTTCATTTATAGTAGAGATGAGGTCTTGCCAAGTTGCCCAGGCTGCTTTCGAACTTGTGGGCTCAGGCAGTCCTTTCACCTGGGCCTCCCAAAGTGCTGGGATTACAAGCTTGAACCACCATGCCTGGTCTCAAAACAGATTTTGAACTCGTTAATTTTGATACCTTTGAGTCTTCCTCTATTTTTTGTTTCACCTCTTCTACACTGGCAAAATGTTTCCCTTTGAGGACTTTTTTCATGGAGAATAAAAAAAAAAAAAGTCACTTGGGGCAAGATCAGGTGAATAGGGAGGGTGGGGCACAGGAGTCATGCTCTTTTTGAATAAAAACTGCTGAGCACTCAGTGTGGTGTGGGCAGGTGCATTATCATGGTGGAAGAACCAGTCACCTGTTTGCCACAACTCAGGACATTTCTTCCGCAAATCATGATGCAACCTTCTTGAAACTTTGGTTGACTGTTTAATCCAGGGGAACGAATTTTGAGTGTACTACAAGGGGCCCTCCCTCCAAAAGATAATTTTGTGTGTTTTTTGGAGGGTCCCCACGTACATGTTATCTTACTATGTTGCAGTGACTTAATGAGTAATGTATGTAACCTGGCTAGTGTTAGGCACCAAAGCATCCAGTAAAATAATAATTTTTATTTTACACGTACAGCACATATATGCAGGTCTTAGTTCTGGTTAGTGGGCAAAGAGATCTGTATGAATTGGGATATAATAATCACCGTTTGAGTACATGTAAGTTTATCAGGAAGAAAAAAAGCCAGAATTAGCAATTATGTGGTTATTCATCTTTACAAAAAAGAGCTGAAACAAACTGGGCTTACAATAATTTAAATAAGTAACTACATTATATTGTAGATGATTTAAGGATTAGGATAGAGTCTTATGTGTCTAGCACTGCAGCAATGCCTCATACTTACTGAATATTTGAGCAATAATAAGTAACAAGAGATATTTAAAAACATATTTTTAGAAGCCTTGAAAAATGTTTAAATACAGATTAAAGGTCAAGTCCAAGATATCTTACATAGCTAATTGGAAAAATAAATAAAGGCACCATAGAGGAAAAACAAAATTGCCCTCTAGGGAGAACATGGGATGTCATAGAGTGTGACTAAACAGGATGTAATAAGATATGGCAATGTAGTGCATCTTGTGAAAGATTTCGTATTTAGTGGTTACAGTGTTAACTATGTTAAAGGTAGTATTAAAGCCAGTGAAAGTATCCTTAAGATCACAGTGCAGAATGTTTGCCAGGAGGTGACAGGAGATATAGGTAGGAAGATCAGGTGACTTCTTTGGTCTTCAAAGCAGGAAGCCCTAGGAAAAGTATTCTTTCTTTATATGCTTTTGAAACAGATAGTTCAGTCATACTAAAAAAAGAAAAAAATAATAGTTATTCCTCATTTGAGATGAACTCAGAGTGGCTAAAGCATCACAGAGAACTGGACCTAGAACTTGCTTACATTTTATTTTCACTTTTTATTTTTTTAAAGATGAGGTCTTGCTCTGTTACCCAGGCCAGAGTGCAGTGAAACAATCATACTTCACTGCAGCCTCCAACTCCTGGGTTCAAAGCAATCCTCCCACCTCAGCATGTGTAACTGGGACTACAGACACATGCTGCCACACCTGGCTAATTTATTTTTATTTTTAGAGATGAGGTCTCACCGTTGACCAGGTTGCTCTTGAACTCCTGGCATCAAGTGATCCTTCCACCTTGGCCTCCAAAAATGCTGAGCTTACAGGTGTGAGCCACTGCATCCAGATGTTAAATTTTAAACAAAAGGATTGTAGACATTGTTCTCTTTGTACAACAACTGTAAAGCTTACAGGAGTTATACAAAGATTTACAGGCATACCTCATTTTATTGTGTTTCACTTTATTATGCTTTGCAGATAATGCATTTTTTTTGTTTATTTTTACAAATTGAAAGTTTGTGGTAGCCCTACATTGAGCAAGTCTGTCAGTGCCATTTTTCGAATAGGACATACTTTGTGTTTCTGTGTCACATTTTGGTAATTTTCACAATGTTTAAAATTTTTGCATTATTATTATGTCTGTTGTGGTGATCTGTGATAACTGATCTTTGATGTTACTATTGTCATTGTTCTGGGGCACCATAAACCACACCCATGTAAGACAAATAATTTAATTGATAAATGTTGTGTGTGTTCTGACTGTTCCACACACCAGCAGATCTCCCCCTCTTCTGTCTCCTTGGGCCTCCCTATTTCCTGAGGCATAACAATATTGAAATTAGGCCAGTTAATAACCCTCCAGTGATCTCTAAGTGTTCAGGTGAAACAAAGAGATGCACATCTCTTACTTGAAATCAAAAGCTAGAAATAATTAAGCTTAGTAAGGAAGGCAGATTGAAAGCTAGGCCTCTTGTGCCATAAAGTTAGCAGGGTTGTGAATGCAAAGGATAAGTTATTTCTTTCTTTCTTTTTAACTTTTAATTTTTTTATTTTGAAGATGTGGGGTACAGTTCAGGGTTAGGTATACAAGTATTCGTTATGCAGGTACCCTTATTGATGAGGTGTGCTCCCCCTTCCCCAGGCAGATTCCCACTACTCCACTACTGCCAATCCCACTTCCCTGCCCCCATCCCGGCAGTTTCCTGCCATCGCCAATCCTTTTCTTATAGTATTACGATAATTGTTCAAGGTCCGCTTATGGAAAAGTTCTTAAAGGACATTAAAAACACTACTCCAGTGAACACATGGATAAGAAAGCAAAACAGCCCAGTTGCTGATATAGAGAAAGTTTGAGTAGTCTGGATAGATCAAACAAACCACAACATTCCCTTAACCCAAAATGTAACCCAGAGGAAGGTCCTAACTCTCTGCAATTCTATGATGGTTGAGAGAGGTGAGGAAGCTGCAGAAGAAAAATTGGAAGCAAGCAGAAGCTGTTTCATGAGTTTCAAGGAAAGAAGCTTTCTCCATAACATAAAAAGATAAGGTGAAGCAACAAGTGCTGATACAGAGACTGCAACAAGTTTTCCAGAAGATCTAGTTAATATTGATGAAGGAGGCTATTTTAAAAAGCAGATTTTTAATGTAGATGAAAGAGTCTTCTATTGGAAGAAGATGTTATCTAGAACTTTCATAGCTAGAGAGGAAAAGTCTATATCTGGGTTCAGATCTTCGAAGGATAGGCTGACTCTCTCATTAGAGGCTAATGCAGCTGGGCACTTTTAAGTTGAAGCCAGTAGTCTTACTATTCAGGTACCTTAGGGCTCTTATGCAAAGTATACTTTGCCTGTTCAATAAATGAAACGATAAAGACTGGATGACAGCACATCTTTTACAGCATGGTTTACTGAGTTGTTTTTTTTTTTCCCCCCTCATTGTATCACCCAGTTTGCAGATCGTGGCCACTGCAGCCACAACCTACTGGGCTCAGGTAATCCCTCCACCTCAGCCTTCCAAGTAGCTGGAACTACAGGTGCATGCCACCACGCCCGGTTAATTTTTAAATTTTTATTGTAGAGATGAGGTTTCGTCAAGTTGCCCAGTCTGGCGTCTCAAACTCCTGGGCTCAGGCAATCCTCTTATGTATACCTCCAAAAGTCTGGGATTTACAGATGTGAGCCATTGCTCCTGGCAGTACCAAGTATTTTAAGTGCACTGTTGAGACCCACTACTCTGAAAAAAAGATTCCTTCCAAAAATATTATTGCTCATTGACAATGTATCTGGTCATCTAAGAGCTCTCATGGAGATGTACAAGAAAATGAATATTATATTCTTGTTTGTAAACACAACATCCATACTCTTGTCTGCTAACACAACATCCATTCTGTAGCCCATAGATCTGGGAGTAATTTTACATTTCAAGTCTTAAATAACAAGAAATATATTTTATAAGATGATAGCTGCCATAAATAGTGATTTCTTTAATGGATTTGGGCAAAGTTAATTGAAAACCTTCTAGAAAGGATTCACTATATCATTTGTGATGCTATTAAGAACATTTGTGATTCATGGACTGAAGTCAAAATATCAACATTAACAGGAGTTTGGGAGAAGTTGATTCTAACTCTCATGGATGACTTTGAGGGATTTAAGACTTCAATGGAGGAAGTATGGTGAAGATGCTGTGAATACTGTTGAGATATTAATGTTTGTACCCATTAACCAACTTCTCTCTATCTCCTTCGGCCCCTTTTCCTTCCAGCTTCTGGTAACCACCATTCTACTCTCTACTTCCGTGAGATCCTTTGTATATTCTGGATACTAGAACCTTATTAGATTCATGATTTGCAAATATTTTCTCCCATTCTGTAGATTATTTTCACTGTCTTGGCAAAGTGTCTTTTGCACAAAAGTTTTTAGTTTTGATGAAGTCCAATTTATCTATTTTTTCTTCTGTTGCTCATGCTTTGGTATAATATCTAAGAATCCATTGCTTAATCCAAGGTCACTGAGATTTATTCCTATGTTTTCTTCTAAGAATTTTTATCATTTTGGCGCTTATATTTATGTCATTTATCCATTTTGATTTAATTTTTTCATATGATGTGAGGTGGAGGTGGACATTTATAGCTATACATTTCTGAGAACTCCTTTGGCTATATCATAAGTTTTGGTATGTTGTGTTTTTTGTTTTCATTTGTCTGAAAGTATTTTCTGCTTTCTCTTGTGATTTTTTTTTTGGACTTTGTATCTATATTTATGAAGAATATTAGTGTGTAGCTTTCTTTTTTGCTTAGATCGTTCATGTTAGTATAAGGATAATGCTGACCTCATAAAGTGAGTAGGAAAGTGTTTACTTTTCTATTTTATGGAAAACATTTTATAGATTTGGTCTTATTTTTTCTTTAAATGTTTGGTGGAATTTGCCACTGAAACCATTAGGCTCTAGAGAGTTCTTTTTTTTTTTTTTTTGAATTGGAGTCTCTCTGTGTCGCCCAGACTGGAGTGCAGTGGCCGCTCCCGGCCACCGCAGCCTCGATCTGCTGGGCTCCGGCAATCCTTCCGCCTCAGCCTTCCAAGCAGCTGGAACTATAGACACGCACTACCATGCCTGGCTAATTTTTTGATTTATTGTAGAGATGAGGTCTCACCAAGTTGCCCGAGCGGGTCTCAAACCCACAGGCTCAGGCAATTCACTCACCTCAGCCTCCAAAAGCACGGGATTACAGGTTGAGCCACCGAGCCCAGCCTCAGAGTTCTTTTTAAAAAGGTTTTTAACTGGCCGGGCTTGGTGGCTCAGCCTGTAATCCCAGCACTTTTAAGAGTCCGAGGCGAGTGGATTGCCTGAGCCCGTGGGTTCAAGACCAGCGTGGGCAACTTGGCAAGCCCTTGCTCTACCATAAATCAAAAATTAGCTGGGTGCCCGTAGGCACCTGTGGTTCCCCACTACTTGGAAGACTTAGGCAGAAGGATTGCCATAACCTGCAGGTTGACACTGGGGTGGCTGTGAGCGTGCCACTGCTCTCCAGAGCCTGGGCGACAGAGTGAGACTCCAGCTCAAAAAAAAAAAAAATGTTTTTAACTATGAGTGCATTTTCCTTAATAGTTATAAGACCATTCAGATTTTTGTTTGGCTTTTTGAGAGTTTTGTTTCTCTGTGGTTTAGAGAAATTGGTTCTTTTTGCTCTTTATAATTGCTGAATTCAGTATGTTAATATTTTGAGAATGATTTTACATTTGTGTTTATGAGGGACATTTGTATGTAGTTTTGGGACTTCCTCTTGACCCAGTGATTATTTAGAAGTGTGTTGTTTAATTTCTAAGTGATTGGAGATTTTCCTATTCACTTTTTATTTCTAGTTTAATTCTATCATGGTCAGAGAATGCACTTTATATTTTTAAAACTTGTGAAGTTTTGTTTTATGACTCAGAATATATTCTGTTTTGGTGAATGTTCCATGTGCATTTGACAATGTATATTCTGCTGTTGAGTAGAGTGCTATGTAAACATCAGATCTGGTGGGCTGATGATACTGTTCATTTATATCCTTACTAATTTTCTATCTACTAGTTCTATTACTGAAAGAGGAGTGCTGAAGTCATCAAGTATAATTATGAGCTCGTCTTTCTTTCATGTTCTGTGAGTTTTTACTTCATGCTCTGAATGAAGCTCTGTTATTTGGTGTATACACATTAGTATGGTTATATTTTCTAGTTATGCGAATTAACCCTTTTATCATTGTTTAATGCTACTTTCCCTCTCCTTGTTTTTTGTCTGACGTTAATATAGGCCAGTACATATTTATTTTGGTCAAAGTTTTTGCAGGAAATATATATTTTCCCCATACTTTTACTTTTAACCTACTTGTGTCATTATATTTGAAGTGAGTTGCTTGTAGACCGCATATAGTTGGGTCATTTTAAAAATTTCTTCTGAAATTCTTTGTCTTTTGGGGTTTTTTTTTTTTTTTTTTTTTTTTGAGTCGAAGTCTCACTCTGCCACCCCAGGCTGGATTTTAGTGGTTCACTCACAGCCTTGACCTGCTGAGCGATCCTTCCACTTTAGCATTCCAAGTAGTTGGGTCTACATGGTAGCACATACTACCGCACCTGGCTAATTTTTTTGATTTATTGTAGAGATGAGGTCTTGCCAAGTTGCCCAGGATGGTCTCAAACCCTTGGGTTCAGGCAGTCCTCTCACCTCCGCCTCCCAAAGTGTTGGGATTACGGGTGTGAGTCACTGCATCTGGCTACTCTTTGTCTTTTAATTTGTATCTATAGACTATTTACAGTTAATGTAATCTGATATATTTGGATTTATGTTTTACCAGTTTAGTAGTTTGTTTTCTGTTAGTTTCCTCTTTTCCAGTACACCGTTTCTCCTTTCTGGCTTCTTTTGGATTATTTGAATAGTTTTTATTATTTTGCTTTATTTTTTAGAGAAGGGATATGATCTGTTGCCTAGGCTGGAGGACAGTGGCACAATCACAACTCACTGCAGCCTCAAATTCCTGGGTTCAAGTGATCCTTCCACCTCAACCTCCCAAATAACTAGGATTATAGATAGACATGCACCACTATACTTAGCTAATTTTTGTTAATTTTTTTGATAGAGATTTTGTTAGAGACTGGTCTCTAACTCCTGCCCTCAGGTGATCCTCCTGCTTTAACCTCCCAAAGTTTTGGGATTATAGGCATGAGCCACTGCACCCAGCCAGTATTCCATTTTAATTTACCTATTGTGTCTTTTAAAAAACTTAGCTCTTTACATATTTTTAACAATTGCTGTAGATATTACAATATATATGGAATGTAGAAAAATAAGTTTTTACCATCTGCTTAGAGTCAGTTCTTCATATCTGTAAGTGAATTATGGAAATATTAAATCTACATAGTTCTCTTTATGTCCCCCTTTCTTTTACTGTTGGCTGCATATTACATTTCCTATCATTTGAAAGCTTCATTTGGCAATGGTATAGTTTTTTCTTTCAACTATTAAACATATTTAACGAAACTAAGAGGAGAAGGTTAGTATATAATCTTTCCCTGAATATTTAGCATTTTGATTGTTCTTCATCCTGTTCTAAGTTTCCTTCTGATAAAATTTCCCTTCTGTATGAGGAATTTCTTTTAGCAATTCTTTTAAAGCAGGTTTGCTGGCAGCAAATTATTTTAGTTTTCATTTATCTGAAAATAATTTTGTTTTAAGGTCACTGCTGAAAGATATTTTAACTGGGTATGGAATTCTACGTTGACGGGTTTTGCTTTTTGTTTTTCTTTCAGCACTTGTGGTTTCTGATGAGAAATTGGTAGTATTTCAAGTATTGTTCCCTTATGGCTAATGAGTAGTTTTTCTCTGTTTATTTTCACGATAATTTGTGTTTAGTTTTCAAAACTTTATGAAGTATAAGAGTGTGGAATTCTATGTATTTATTAATTTGGGAATTCATGGGCCTTTTTGAATTTAGTTTCTTGTCAGATTTGGGGAGTTTTTAGCCATTACCTCTTCACATATTTTTGATTATTTCATTCTTATCTGCTTTTAGAAGTTCCATGATACAAATGTTAGGTTAGATATTTTTGTTACGGTCCCAAAAAACCCTGAAGTTATGTTCATTTTAATATTTTTTTCTGTTGTTTAGATTGGGCAACTTCTGTTTCTCTGTTTTCAAGTTCATTAACTCTTTTATTGTATTTATTCTGCTGAGCCCACCCATTGAATTTTTTGGTTTTTTGTTCTTTGGTTGTGTTTTCAGTTCTAAAGTTCCTATTTTTTCTTCTTTATGTCTTTCATTACTTTGCTGAGACTCTCATTTTCCATTTTTTTTTTTTTTGAGTTGGAGTCTCACTCTGTCGCCCAGACTGGAGTGCAGTAGCACGCTTCTGACCACTGCAGCCTCGACCTGATGGGCTTCGGCGATCCTTCCGCCTCAGCCTTCCAAGTGGCTGGAACTACAGGCGCGCACTACCACGACCTGCTAAGTTTTTGATTTATTGTAGAGATGAGGTCTCGCCAAGTTGCCCAGGCGGGTCTCGAACCCATGGGCTCAGGCAATCCACTCACCTCGGCCTTCCAAAGCGTGGGATTACAGGCTGAGCCACCAAGTCCGGCTTTCCATTGTTTTAAAGAGTGTTTTCAATTGCTTGTTGGGACATTTTTATTATAGCTGCTTTGTTCCCCCTTTATTGCAATATTTTTAGGAGGAACAAGTAGTTTTTGATTACTTGGTTGCATTGTATAGTGGCAAAGAAGCCTGGGCTTTAAGTGAACCCACTATTCCCACCTGTGCACATGGTATGATAATTGATTTCTCATACCTGCACCCCTTTCTCCCTCCCCCTTCTGAGTCTCCACTGTCCGTTGTATCATTCTCTATGCCTTTTCAGGTTCTTAGTTTAGCTACCATTTCTAAGTAAGAATATGCTGTGTTTGATTTTCTGTTACTGTGTTAGTTCACTTAGGATGATATTCTCCAATTCCATCCAAGTCACTGCAGAAGACATTTGTTTCATTCTTTATGATGGCTAAATAGTATTCTGTAGTATATATATCACATTTTCGTTATCTGTTGTTCAGTTGATGGACATTTAGGATGGTTCCTCATCTTTGCAATTATGAATGGTGCTACGATGAACATGTGAGTGTAGATGTCTTTTTTTTTTTTTTTTTTGAGTTTGAGCCTCACTCTGTTGCCCAGACTAGAGTGCAGTGGCCACTCCCAGTCACCATAGCCTCAACCTGCTGGTCTCAGGTGATCCTTCCGCCTCAGGCTTCCAAGTAGCCAGAATTATAGGCACGCGCTACCACGCCTGGCTAATTTTTGATTTATTGTAGAGATGAGGTCTCGCCAAGTTGCCCAGGCAGGTCTTGAACCCGCGGACTCAGGCAATCCACTCACCTCCCAAGCTAGGGATTATAGGCTGAGCCACCGAGCCCGGCTGCAGATGTCTTTTTTACATAGCGACCTCTGTTCCTTTGTGTAGATACCATTTCTGGATCAAATGGTAGATCTACTTTTATTTCTTAGAGAAATCTCCAAACCACTTTTTATAAAAGTTGTACTAATCTGTACTCCCACCAACAGTGTATGTGTGTTCCCTTTTTACTGCATCTATGCTGGCATCTATTGTTTTTTGATTTTTTAAAATAATGGCCATTGTGACTGGTGTGAGGCAGTATCCTATTGTGATGTTAATTTTGTATTTCCCTGCCAATTAGTGTGGTGTTGAGCATTTTCTTCATTTGTTTATTGGCCATTTGTATATCTTCTTTTGAGCAATGTCTATTTATGTCATTTCCCCAGTTTTTAATAGGGTAATTTGCTTTTTTTCTTGCTGATTTGTTTGAGTTTTTTGTAGATTCTGGATATTGGTTCTTTGTCAGATATATAGTTTGTGAACATCTTCTCCCATTCTGTAGGTTGCCTACTTGCTCTGTTGATTATTTATTTTGCTGTGCAGAAGCTTTTTAGTTTAAGTTCCACTTGTTTTTGTTTTAGTTGAATTTGCTTTTGGGGTTTTAGCTACAATTCTTTGCCTACGCCAATGTCCAGAAGAGTTTTTCCTAGGTTTTCTTCTGGGATTTTTATGGTTTCAGTTCTGACACTTAAGCCTTTTAATCCATCTTTAGTTAATTTTGGTATATGGGGAGAGGGGAATCAAGTGTCTTTTTTTTTTTTTTTTTACATGTAGCTATCCAGTTTTCTCAGTACTATTTGTTGAAAGGGTGTCCTTTCCCCAGTGTATGTTTTTGTCTGCTTTGTCAGAGACATTTGGTTGTAGGTATTTGTATTAATTTCTAGATTCTCTGTTCTGTATCACTGGTCCATGTGCCTGCTCTTGTACCAGTACCATGCTGTTTTGGTTATTATAGCCTTGTAGTATAATTTGAAGTCAGGTAACATGATGCCTTTAGCTTTCTTGTTTTTGCCTAGGATTCCTTTGGCTATTCTGGCTCTTTTTTGGTTCCATATGAACTTTAGGATTTTTTTCCCTAGTTTTGTGAAAAATGACATTGGTAGTTTGATAGGGATTGTGTTGAATCTGTACATTACTTTGGGTTATATGCTCACTTTAACAATGTTGATTTTTCTAATCCATGATTATGGGATGTTTCTCAATTGTTTGTGTCCTCTACAATTTCTTTCATTAGTATTTTGTAGTTCTTCTGGTAGAGCTCTTTCATCTCCTCGGTTAAATATATTTCTAGATATTTTAGCTTTGATTTTCAGCTTAGTTGCTATTGGTGTATAGCAGTGTTGTTGATTTGTGTGTGTGTTTATTTTGTATCTTGAAGCTTTACCAGATTCATTTATCAAGTCTTTTGGAGGAGTCCTTAGGATTCTCTAGTTATAAGATAATATTTCAACATGCAGAGATAGTTTGATTTCTTGTTTTCCAATTTGGATACCACTTATTTCTTTCTCTGGACTGATTGCTCTGGTTAGGACTTAAAGTACTATGTTGACTAAGAATGGTAAAAGTGGGCATCCTTGCCTTGTTCCGATTCTAAGGGGGAATGTGTTCAATTTTTTCCATTCAGGATGACATTGGCTGTGGATTTGTCATATATGACTTTTATTATTTTGAGGAGTGTTTCCTCTATGCCTATTTTGTAGAGGGTTTTTGTCATGAAGTGATGTTGGATATTGTCAAATCCTTTTTTCGTCGATTGAAATGATCATATGATACTTGTTTTTAATTCTGTTTATGCAGTGGACCGTATTTATTGACTTGCATATGTTGAACCAACCTTGCATCTATGGGATACAACCCACTTGGTTGTAGTGGATTATTATTATTTTTTAATGTGCTATTGAACCTGGTTTGCTAATATTTTGTTGAGGATTTCTGTGTCTATGTTTATAAGGGATATTGGCCTACG
This sequence comes from Tarsius wallacei, assembly GCA_963574415.1. Taxonomy (NCBI): domain Eukaryota; kingdom Metazoa; phylum Chordata; class Mammalia; order Primates; family Tarsiidae; genus Tarsius; species Tarsius wallacei. The sequence goes on along the minus strand of CAUYQG010148045.1, from coordinate 17,880 downwards.
GTTTTCTTTTTTTGTTTTGCCTTTTCCTGACTTTGATATTAGAGTGATACTGGCTTCATAAAATGAGTTAGGGAGAATTCTCTCCTCTTCAACCTTATGGAATAGCTTCAGTAAAATTGGTAGATTTGAAAGTCTTCTTTGAAAGTCTGTTACACTTTGGCTGCGAGTCCATCAGGTCCTGGACTTTTTTTGTTGTTGTTGGGAGACTTTTTTTTTTTGAGTTGGAGTTTCACTCTGACACACAGAGTAGACTACAGTGGCATGCTTACAGCCTTTGCAGCCTTGAGCTGCTGGGCTCAAGTGATCCTTTTGCCTCAGCCTTTTAAGCAGCTGGAACTACAGGCATGCGCCACCATGCCTAGCTACTTTTTTAAATTTATTGTAGAGATGAGGTCTCGCCAAGTTGCCTAGACTGGTCTTGAACCTGTGGGCTCAGGCAATCCTCTCACCTTGGCCTCCCAAAGCAGGTGTGAGCCACTGCGCCTGGCCTGGGAGACTTTTAATTACTGTTTTAATATTGTTACTTGTTATTGGTCTTTTCAAGGTTTCTATTCCTTTCTGGCTCAAGATCAGGGGTTATATGTTTTCAAGAATTTATCCATTTACTCTAGATTGTCTAATTTGTGTGAAGGTGTTCATAATAGTCTTGGGTGACCTTCTGAATTTTCATTGTATCTGTTGTAATGTCATTTTCATTTCTGATTGAGCTAATTTGAATCTTCTTTCTGTTTCTTGATTAACTAGTGGTCTCAATTTTGTTTATATTTCAAGGAACCAACTTTTTGTTTCATTGGTCCTTTGTATTTTTTAATTTCATTTAGTTCTGCTCTGATGTTTATTATTTCCTTTCTTCTGCTAGCTTTGAGTTTGTTTTCTTGTGTTTTTCTAGTTCCTTGAGGTGTAATAGGTTGTCAATATGTGATCTTTCTTTTTTTTAACTTTTAATTTTTTAATTTTAAAGATGTGGGGTACAATTCAGGGTTAGGTATACAAATGTTCATTATGCAGGTACCCTTGATGAGGTATGCACCCCCTTTCCCAGGCAGATTCCCACTACTGCCTATCCTGCCTTCCTGGCCCCCCCCACACCCCTGCACTTTCCTGCGACTGTGAATCCTTTTCTTAAAGTATTATGATAGTTGTTCAAGGTCTGCTTATGAGTGAGAACATATGATACTCAGTTCTTTGTTTCTGTGAAGGATCACTCAGTATTATAGACTCTGAGTATTATCTGGGTTACTGTGAAGTTCATGATTTTGTTCTTCTTTATGACTGTGTAATATTCCATCATGTATATGTACCGCATTTTTTTTATCCAGTCCTCTTTTGATGGGCAGTGCGGTTGGTTCCATGTTCTTGCTATTGTGAACAGTGCTGCAATAAACATACGTGTGCAGGTATCTTTTTTATAGATTGATTTGAGTTCTTCCAGGTATATTCCCAGTGGGGGATTGCGAGGCTGTATGGAAGGTCAATTTTTAGATCTTTTAGGAATCGCCACACTGTTTTCCACAGAGGCAGTACTAGTTTACACTCCCACCAATAGTGTAAACTCTCTGGCGTCTGTTACTTTTTGAGTTATTTATTTATTTATTTATTTTTTGAGTTGGAGTCTCACTCTGTCACCCAGACTGGAGTGCAATGGCTGCTCCTGGCCACCGCAGCCTTGACCTGCTGGGCTCCGGCGATCCTTCCGCCTCAGCCTTCCCAGTAGCTGGAACTACAGGCATGTGCTACCATGCCCGGCTAATTTTTTGATTTATTGTAGAGATGAGGTCTTGCTTGCCCAGGCGGGTCTCGAACCCACGGGCTCAGGCAATCCACTCACCTCAGCCTCCCAAAGGCACAGGATTACAGGCTGAGCCACCGAGCCCGGCTACTTTTTGAGTTATTGATGATGGCCATCCCGACTGGAGTTAGGTGGTATCTCAGTGTAGTTTTTATTTGTAATTCTTTGATGACTAGTGAGACTGAGCCTTTTTTCATGTATCTGTTGGCTCCTCGTATGTCTTCTTTTGTGAAGTGTCTATTCATGGGATCTTTCAATCTTATTAGTGTAGGCCTTAAGTGTTATACATTTTCCACTGAGTACAGGTTTGGCTGTGTCCCAGAGGTTTTGGTAACTTGTTTCATTGTTATTTGTTTTGAGAAACTTTTTAAATTTCCATCTTGATTTCATTGTTGACCCAAGAATTTTTCAGGATCAGATTGTTTAGCTGGCATGTCTTTGTTAGGTTTCACAAGTTTTTCTTGGGAATTAGTTTATAGTTTCATTGCACTGTTGTCTGAAAAGGTACTTGATATGATTTTGATTTTTTTGAATTTATTGAGACTTGATTTGTGACCCATTATATGGTCTGTCTTGGAGAATGTTTCATGTGCTGATAAGAAAAATGTATATTCTGTAGTTTTAGTGTGGAATGTTCTGTAGATGTCTGTTAGTTCCATTTGCTCTAGAGTCCAGTTTAACTTCGGTATTTCTTTGTTGACTTTCTTCCTTGATGATTTGTTTATTGCTGTCAGTGGAATGTTGACATCTACCACTATTATTGTATTGCTGTCTGTTTTTTTTAGGTCTCATAGAATTTGTTTTAAAAAGCTGGGGCATCTGGTGTTAGGTGCATATATATTTAAAATTTTTATGTCTTCTCATTGAATTTAATAACCATCTTTGTCTTTCTAAAAATCGTTGTTAATTTAAAGTCTTTTATCTGATATGAGAATGGCTACTCCTAATAATTTTTGGTTCCCATTTGCATGGAATATTTTATTCCCACCCCTTTACCTTGAATCTATAGGAATCTTTGTGTGTTCAGTAGGTCTCTTGTAGGTAGCAGATATTTGGATTGTGTGTTGTGTTTTGTTTTGTTTATTTAATCCATTCTGCCAGTTTGTATCTTTTTAGTGGAGCATTGAGACCATTTAAATTCAAGATTAATAACAACATACAAGGTACTATTCTATTTATCATGCTGGTTGTTATCTGGTCGCTTTATATATTTATTTATTTACTCTGTTGTGTTAGTGTTCCATAAGCCCTGTGAGCTTTATGATTTCCAGCATTTTTCTACTGGTGTATTTCAACCTTTTGTTTCAGTATTTGGAACTCCTTTGAGTATCTCTTGTGGAGCTGGTCTAGCGATGACAAAATCCCTCAGCGTTTGCTTGTGTGAGAAAGACTTCACTTCCTTTTCATTTATGGAACTTAGTTTTGCAGGTTACAAAATCCTTGGCTAACTGTTATTTTGTTGAGGAGATTGAAGATGGGGCCCAACTTCCTTCTTACATGTAGGGTTTCTTCTGAGAAGTCTGCTGTAGTCTGATAGGCTTACCTTTGTAAGTTATTTGATGCTTTTGTCTCACTGCCCTTAAAATTATTTCCATCACATTAACTTTGCATAACCTGATGATTATATGCCTTAAGGATGATCTTTTTGCATTGAATCTTCTGGGAGTTCTTTGGGCTTTTTGTCTCTGGATGTTTAAATCTCTAGCAAGGCAAGCAAAGTTTTCCTCCATTATTCCCTCAAATAGATTTTACATTCCTGTTATTTTATCTTCTTCCTCAGGAAAACCTATGATTCTTAGATTAGGACATTTTACATAATCCTATATTTCTTGGAGACTTTGCTTCATTCTCTTGATTCTTTTTTCTTTATTGTTTTCTCATTGGGTTAATTTGAGAGCCTTGTTTTTAACTTCTGAGATCCTTTCTTCTAATTGTTCTAGTTTACTGTTAAAACTTTCCATTGCATTTTGTACTTCACTAAATGATTCTTTTGTTTTCAGCATTTCTGGGGTTTTTTCATTTGAAGGTATCTGTCTCTTTGGAGAATTTTTCATTTATGTCCTGAGTAGTTTTTAAAATTTTTTTATGTTGGTTTTCAACTTTCTCTTGAATCTTATTGGGCAATTTTATAATCAACCTTTTTGAATACTGTGTGTGAAATTTTGAATATTTCATTTTGGTTAGGGCCCATTGCTGAAGAGTTAGTGTAGGTTTTTGGGGATGTTGAAGAACTCTGTTTTTTCATACTGTCAGAATTATTTTTCTGGTTCCTTCTTTTTTGGGTAAATGATTTCATCTTATTGGAGGTTGGCAGGGTACTGACATAGGCACTGTAGGGTTCCTTTGGTTATATATAGCCTTGGTGTGGTGAGTTTCTCAGTTGTTAGCTGTGGCAGTCCTGTACTGGGTCTCTGCACAGGCACGAGGTGTCTTGAGTGGCCAGGATGGCTTGGATAGTGGTGTTAGCTGGGTTGTGGGATCAGACCTTCCCCAAAGCTAAGGTATTATTGGATGTGATGGGTTGTGCTGTTGACCTCTAGTGAGGATGTGGTACTGCAGAAGAGAGCCAGCTGCGATGGTGGCTGTGGACCTTCTAGTTGGCGTGTGTTGCACCAAGGAAGTTTCTAGCCAGTCTAGGCTGTGGGTGGGACTATGGGGATTACCCAGGTTCTCTGTTTTAAGCCTTTAAATGGGATATGTGGGAAAGGAACTCAAGTGTCTCACCTCAAGCTTCTGTACTCTTGGCTACCCCAGTGGGGATTGGGAGGGAGTTCTGAAGTCACTGGGTAATGCTGTTGTGCTGAGGGGTCACAAAAGAGTTTACTTTAGGAGTGAAAGGTTACTATTGCAATGAGTCCCACCCAGCTCCTCTGCCTCAGCCTCTGGCAGTCTGCATTTGGATGTCAAAGTGCAACTGGTGTCAGGGCCTCAGATGTTCTCATGGCAGCCTGCCCCAGCCAGAAACTGTCTGCCACTGTGGAGTTTGCCCCTGGGGCCTGTCTCCTTCCAGGCTGGCTAGAAGGTAGCCACCAGCAAGAGTTGAGTTCCTGGGATATGGCAGCTGGAGCTGCTCAGGGATTTTTTTTCCTGCACCACTCCATGTGGGTTTCAGCAGAGCACAGCTGTGTATAAGGCAGTTTCCTGTGAGGGACTTGAGTCCCCCAAAGGCTCAGGGGGTTCTCCAAGTCCGAGGCAAGAGCACAGAATTTCTGAATTCTCATTTATCTTTCCCACTGTGTCCAGAGGCTGCTTATGTTCTGCACCGTGATTCAGGTGAGAATCTGACTACTTCTAAACCCAGGTTGATGGATTTTTCTCTTTGCGCTATGTGGTTATTATCACTTCTTTGATGAGTCATGGGGTGTGCTACTGGTCCTGTTCCTCTCTGGGTGCTGAGAAAACTCTCTTGGTTTACTCTATCTACAACTGCTTTAACGTTTTGTTAGATAACTCCAACATCTGGGTCATTTTAGGATTGGTAAATTTTGATTGTATTTTCCATGCAAGTTGGGAATTTCTTGGTTTTTTTGTATGGTGAGCAATTTTGGATTTTTTTCCTGGATATTTTTAATATTACATGATGGAACTCTGGGGTCTTGTTTAAATTCTATGGAGAATGTTTTTGTTTTTGTTTTAGCTGGTAATTAACCTGATTAGGTTTGGGTTATAAGTTTTAATCTGCCTTCTGTGGGCTGTGGTCCAATGTCAGTTTAGTGTTTAAAACCTTTGCAATGCTATTCTGATCTGTCACATGGGTGGATCTCCCAGAACTCTGTCTGAGGCCTGTGTGTTACTCTGTTAGTTTAGTTCTCAAAGTCTTTCATTTGCTGAATAGGATTAGATCCACACATGTACAACTCAGGGTTGAACCCAGTAGCTCATAAACAATTTTATGGTGTTGCTTTCCCAAGTTCCTCTGTTTCCTTTTGATATATTCTGGCTCCTTGGGGCTGCTTTTTTTCCAATCTTGCAGCCAGAAAGTTGGGGTTTTAGTTACTCCACTCTGCTATGTATTTCCATGACTTCATCTCAGAAAAACTAGGAGATTTTTTTAAAAAGTAACTAGTGTTGCCACATCTCCCACAGCTCCATCAATTAGAGACTTTGGTTTTCTCTTCTCTCAGAATTTTGACTCTTTTGAAGATTTTTGTTGCTGGCTTTATGGGGTTTCATGTGGATTGGGGTGAGATAAGAAAGGAGAAAATACTGAGACACTGTCTTTAGTGTTACTAGTTTCTTTTTCTTTTTCTTTTCCTTGAGCTAGAACTGATGGGTTTTCCCTGCAGCTTTCTTTTTGTGCCCAGTGCCCCCTTCTGGGTTTTCTGGGAGATACTAGATTTTTTTTTTTTTTTTTTAAGTCCACACATGGATTGTTGATAATTAAATCCTTGTCCTTTTTCCCAGTCTATGTGCTATTATTTACTTTTAGCATTCTCAATTGGCTGCTCTATGTGTTCTGTCCAAATTTTGTAGCTGGACTATGTTTTTGAAGTGTTTCTCCCTCTAATGTGTGAACACTGAGTTCTGCTCAGTTTGTCTGTTTTTTCTCTTGTTTTTATTTTTATGCTTTGTCTTTCAAAGGATTGCTCTTGTGTTTCCATAGCTTAGTGTTTAGGTAAAGATTTTTAGAGACTTTGTTTTCTACTCTTTGTTTGTGTACCAGGGAGTTAATTCAAATTTCAGGCCACAGTGTTGCCTATCCTGGCTTTTGCTTTCCTCCAGGTTCTTCTGTGTCTCCTCTGTGCATTCACATGCAGAGGCTCAGTCATTCAAGGATATGTGCGGGTGTGGGCCCTCTCCATATCCTGTGACATATGCTTCCAGCCTCCAGTCAACATGTGGATTGTGAAATGTGGAAAGTACAAGGGGGAACCCATTAAAAAATTGGAATTTAGCCAGGCACTGTGGCTCACGCCTGTCATCCCAGCACTTTGGGAGGTGGAGGCAAGAGGATTTCTTGAACCCAGGGGTTCGAGACCAACCTGGGCAACTTGGCGAGACCTCGTCTCTATAATAAATAAAAAAATTAGCTGTGTGTGGTGGCATATGCCGGTATTTCCAGCCACTTGAAAGGCTGAGATAGAAGGATCACCTGAGCCCAGCAGGTCGAGGCTGTGGTGGCTGTGAGCATGCCACTGTACTCCAGCCTGGGCAACAGAGTGAGACTCCTACTCAAAAAGAAAATCAGACAAAATACAAAAAAGAAAATTCACTGGAATTTATTTGTTAAAAATTTTGTATTTATTCTTACATGTTCAAACTTGAAAGTACTCTCAGTCACCTTCAAAGTAGTCTCTGTCTGATGTAGTATGTCTGTCGAGATACTTTTTCCAATTCTCAAAACAGTTTTTGGACTCGTCGATTATGATGCCTTTCTGCTGTTTTTTGTTTCACCACTTACACATCAGCAGAATGTTTCACTTTGAGGACTTTTTTTTATCCGGGGAAACAAACAAACAAAAAGTTGCTTGGGGTGAGATCGGGTGAATAGGTAGGATGGGGAACAAGGTTCAAAAACTGCTGAACACTCAGCACAGTGTAGGCAGGAGCACTCTTAAATCACCCATCATGAAATGGGCAAATGCATTGAAAGACTCAACAAAAAACAATTCACTGAAGCCGAACACAGCCTCTCACAGTAATGCTAGTTGGTACACTGATACCAATGGGTTTCTAGAACACACTTACCTAGTGGGGGAAGCCTGAACTACAAGGCGACTGTTCTCCAAAAAATAATTCTGGGTTTTTTTGGGTCCCCTCTCTTATATAAAGCTATCTTTGGCACTTGGCCCTCCTTGTTCACTTGCTGTGTAGAGTGTCAACTTAAATTGACAGCATTCCAAATTAACTGACAACAACTTCCTAGTTGAACACATAACAAGGAGGCAGAGGTTGGCCAATAGCCGGGAGGGAGAATGGCAACAACCTTGGACAAAAATGCCACAGAGTGTGATGCTGTCACTTAGGTTCAGTAGTCTTTGGTTTGAATTCCAGAGCACTGAAATGGTTGTTTTGACAGTTTTGTCCAGCTTTATAGTTGCTGTTTATGGAGAAGATTTATCAGCTTCTTCATTTCATCATGCTAGAAGCAGAAGTATCAATATAATGATTTTTAAATATATCTTATAATTTTGAAGATGTTGTTTCCTTATCTTCTGATACATGGCAATCTGATTTTTTTTAATTCTCTAGATTTTTAGTATTTTCTTAATAATTTTTGATTTTTTATAATTTATTTGAAATTATCTAATTTTATATCTTCTTGTATTATTTTTTTTTTCTCTTTTAAAAAAGGAACATAGGATCTAGAGACTCTTATATTGTCTTTTTCTTCCTTTTGGCTCATGGAGAAATTCTTAAATTTTTTTGTTTTTTTTCTTTCATGTTGTCTTTTTTTTTTTCCTTTGAGATGGGATCTCAGTCGTCACTCAGGCTAGAGTGCAGTTGCCTGACTATGGTTCACCTCAGTCTCAAACTCCTAGGCTCAGGCAATCCTTCTGCTTCAGCCTCCTGAGTTGCTAGGACTACAGTTGCGTGCTACCATGCCTGGCTTTATTTTATTTTATTTTTTGTAGAGATGAAGTCTTGCTATATTGCTTAGCCTGATCTCAAGAAATCCTCCCTGCTTTGGCCTCCCAAAGTGCCAGGATTGCAGGCAGGAGCCATTGTATCCAGACTGTCTTTTTTATTCTCAGAAATTATCTCTTTATTTATATATAACACACACACACACACATATATATGTATATATATAATGTTCCTCTATATATATATAAAATGATCCTATATATAGGATCATTTAATCTGTAGTCTGTGATAGTAGCTTTACTCTCATAAAATTAGCTTTTTTCATTTTACTTCATGTTTTTAATTTATTTTTTTACTTTTTTTTTCAAATCGCCTTTTGGACTTCAGCTTTGTCCATTTTGCTAGTTAACTCTTCTGTTGGGTTTATTTTAACAAACATTTTAAAATTTCAAGCTTGTATGTAATTTTTATTTTTGTTTTGTTTTTTAATGAGTACAGTTCCTCTATAACAGCACTATATGCAGTATAACATTCTGTGATAATGGAATGTTTTCTACGCTGTCCAGTATGTTATCCAGTAGCCACACATGACTATTGACCACTGGGAGTGTAGCCTATGAGACTGAGAAATTGGATTTTACAGTTTGCTTAATGTTAATCGTATAAAATTAAATAACCACACATGTCTAATATCTACCATAATGAATAGCGCAGCTCTAGAATTTGAAAATCCTTATACTTTTTGGCTTTGATAAAATTCTGTTCTGCTGCCTTGGTTTGTTTCTTCTTGCCATTACATGTCTGGTTTTTATGCTCTTGGTTTTTTAGATGTCTAGGGGGTTAGTGAAGGTTAAAAATGATCAATGTTAGAAGTTAGAGTCAACTTTCTCAACACTTAAATGAGTTTCTTCTGGAGAAAGGGAATATTGAATACAAGGATCTGTGAATTTTGATTCAGTGAGCTTGGCAATCTTTAGAAGATATGGGTACCTCTTCTCACTATGTGTATGTGTGTGACCTGTGTCCTTGGGGTGACCAGAATTTACTGTGAATAATATTCTCTCTGGCCATAGTGTCCAAACAGAAATCCCTGATGCTGATCACCATTCTGTGGTGGGTTTAGACTGCATACAGGTATTTGGGGACAAAGGCGGAAGAATTCTTTGAAACTGTGATTTGTATCTGAACTAAACTTGTTAAGAGCATTTCTTTTTTTTTTTTTAAATTGGAGTCTCACTCTGTCGCCCAGACTGGAGTGCAGTGGCCGCTCCCGGCCACCGCAGCCTCGACCTGCCAGGCTCCAGCGATCCTTCTGCCTCAGCCTTCCAAGTGGCCGGAACTACAGGGGCGCGCTACCACACCTGGCTAATTTTTTTTTATTTATTGTAGAGATGAGGTCTTGCCAAGTTGCCCAGGCAGGTCTTGAACCCACGGGCTCAGGCAATCTACTCACCTCGGCCTCCCAAAGCGCGGGATTACAGGCTGAGCCACCGAACCTGGCCAAGAGCATTTCTTAAAAAAAGAAAGAAAAAAAAAGAAGGAAAGAAAGAACAAGCAGTGATTTTGATTTATAATGCCACTTGTTAGAAGAAAGGTAAGCCAGAATTACTCTTATTAGGCTTATTAGGGAGTGACAGTCATAGATTTAAAATGCTGTTTGTGGTTTGCTCTCTATATTTTGCTTGCACTGTGTTCAGGAAAGCCAGAATTGACAGCAGTCTAGTTGGAAGATGGAATAAAGAGTTTTTTTCTTAGTTACCTAGGTTGGAAGAATGATCTCACTGGAGATTTGGAAGTAAGGAGAGCTACCTACATGGGCTTCTGATAATAAGATTGCCTGGAAGCTGAGTGCTCTGTTACTCTGCAGGTAGGGCGTTTTACTGTTATGAAATGATAAGAACCAGCCAAACCATGGCTCACTCCTATAATCCCAGCACTTTGGGAGGCGGAGGTGAGAGGATTGCCTGAGCCCAGGGGTTCCAGACCAGCTTGGGCAACTTGGTGAGGCCTCATGTCTACCATAAATAAAAAATTAGCCTGGTGTGGTGGCACACATCTGTGGTTCCAGCTATTTGGAAGGCTGAGGCAAAAGAATTGCTTGAGCCCTGACCAGTGACCAGGTCACTGACCTGCTGCAGTGACCGTGAGCATGCCACTGCACTCCAGCCTGGGCAACAGAGTGAGATTCCAACTCAGAAAAAAGAAAAAAAGAAAAGAACCATTATAAATAGTCTAAGCTAATATTAATGAATAAGCGTGGAATTTTTTTTCATTTAAAGTTTGAGTGAGTAGTTTTTAAATGTAGTTTTGAACTATTTTTGAAATCTGTTTCTATTTTTATTTTTTTGAGTTGGAGTCTCACTCTGTCACCCAGACTGGAGTGCAGTGCCCGCTCCTGGCCACCGCAGCCTCGACCTGCTGGACTCCGGCGATCCTTCCGCCTCAGCCTTCCAAGTAGCTGGAACTACAGGCGCGCTACCATGCCTGGCTAATTTTTGATTTATTGTAGAGATGAGGTCTCGCCAAGTTGCCCAGGTGGGTCTCAAACCCGCAGGCTCAGGCAATCCACTCTCCTCAGCCTCCCAAAGCACTGGGATTACAGGCTGAGCCACCAAACCCGGCTTGTTTCTATTTTTAAATTTCTTTTTTATCAGTTAATCTAAAATAAGCATGTACTTCTTACATGTAAAGAATTATTAGCTTCACTTTTTAGATCTAAGATAAGCCAAATAAGACTTTCAACAGATGTCAGGATAGTTGAAGTTCTCTATTACTATCATAACTTTCCTTTGTAATGGGTTTGTAATCCCTGTTAGGGAATGTCATCCAAGTGCTCTACATCTGGTGTTTTCTCCTGCACTCTCGTGACAAGAAAATCCTTTGATTATTTCTCCTTTATTCGCAACTCAGAAGTTCACCATTGCCTTCCAGGCTCAGATGTGGAGATTTACATGCAATGATGATTACTTTCCTTCTCTCCCCTCTTTTCCCTCTTCCTCTTTTTTGGTTGAATCTGTTTAAATGGGATCTATTGAATATACCAACTTTCAGTGGAAGTTACTTCTTTGTGTTAAAAGTTCCAACTTCCTCTTTTATTTATATACTTAATAATTTGATTATTGATACTCAATTTTGTTTCAATGTGGAATCATATTGTAATTTTTCTGTAGCTATTTTAAAATGGCAGTTCATCCTAACATGTAATACCAACAATGCACATAATTTAGATGAATGACAACAGCATGAATTGCCTTGATCAAATTGTACATATACAGACAACTACTGTATATTATGTCTGCCATATTTTAAGCAATTTTAAGATGTCATCAGTTGTAAGGTACATTCTGAATTCAAAGATGTTATCAAGGGAGTGGAGGGGACATGTCTCTCAGAATGAGTCAAAAACATGTTATTTTTCAACTTCCAAATTTGAACCTCCAGCCAGACCTTTTATTTGTTTCTAGATTTGTATATCCAGCTCCCATTTTAGGACTCTATGCTGATTGTTTAGACCTCTCAGGATATTTAAAGTAAAAGTCCTTATTCTAAGCTGGGTACAGTGGCTCAAGCCAGTATCCCAGCACTTTGGGAGGTGGAGGTGAGAGGATTGCCTGAGCTCGGGTGTTCAAGACCAGCCTGAGCAATATGGCAAGACCTTGTCTCTACAATAAATCAAAAAGTTAGCCAGGCATGCCGGGCACATGCCAGTGGTTCCAGCTACTTGGAAGACTGAGGTGGAAGGATCACTTGAGCCCAGTAGGTCAAGGCTGCGGTGGCCATGAGTATGCCACTACACTCCAGCCTGGACAACAAGAGTGAGACTCCAACTCAAAAAAAAAAAAAAAGTCCTTATTCTGCATTTTGTGCCCCACCCCCACTCCCATTGTTCTTTCTACATTCTATTTTATTTTTGGCTTTTATATCTTTTGACTTAGGTTATAAACTATAGAGTCAAGGATGACTCCCTTCTATCACACCCCACTTCCAATTCAGTAGCAAATTGTATTGACTCTATTTAATATATCCAGGATTTGATACATCTTACCATCTCTGCCAGTATCAGTCTGGTAAAAGGCACCATCATCTTTCAGTTGGCAATCATTTTTCATCTGATTTCTTGGCATCTACCCTTGCTCCCACTGTGGCCCATTTTCTTTTATTTTCTTTTTTCTTTTGAGTTGGAATCTCACTCTGTCACCCAGGATGAAGGGCAACAGCATGCTCATGGCCACCGCAGCCTTGACCTGCTGGGCTCAGGTGATCCTTCCGCCTCAGCCTTCCAAGTAGCTGGAACTACAGGCACACACCACCATGCCTGGCTAATTTTTTAAATTTATTGTAGAGGTGAGGTCTTGCCAAGTTGTCCAGGCTGGTCTTGAACCCATGAACTCGGAAATTCCCTCGGCCTCCCAAAGTGCTGGGATTACAGGCTGAGCCACCGTGCCCGGCCAACAACTTGTATTTCTAAAGTATTATTCTGGTTGCTATATTTTGATTTATCTCTACAGTAAATAAAAAATTGGTCAGGCATGGTGGAATGCACCTGTAGTTTTGGCTACTTGGAAGACTGAGGTGGAAGAATCGCTGAATTCCAGCAGGTTGACGCTGGGGTGGCTATGAGTGTGCCACTGGGCATCACAGTGAGACTCCAACTCAAAAAAAAAAAAAGAAAGAAAGAAAAGAAAAAGAAATGCAAGTTGTTGTGTTGTTTTATTTTTTAAAGAGTAGCTTCATTGAGGTTGAGTTCATGTACCATACAAATCATGAATTTAAAGTGTATAATTCAAAGGCTTTTAGTATATTCAAAGTTGTGCAACGGCCATCACTAAAATTAATTTTAGAATATTTTCTTCACCCCTTAAAGAAATCTGATACCCCTTAGTCTTCATCCCCCAATTCTTTTACTCGCCCGGTTTCTAGGCATCCAGTAACCTAATGACTATATCTATGAATTTTCCTATTCCAGACGTTTCATATAAATGGAATCATATAATATATGATCTTTTGTGACTGCTTCTTTCACTTAGTACAGTGTTTTCAAGACTTGTTTATGTTGTAGTATGTATATATTTTATTGATGAATACAATTCCATTGATTGGATATACCACATTTTATTTATTCATCAGCTGATGAATGTTTGGGTTATTTTAACTTTTTGGTAATTATAAATAATACTGTTATGAACATTCATGTACAGGTTTTTGTGTGTTGTCATGTTGTATGCTTCTGTTCCTCTGATTACTATATTAATTTTCTCTTTTGTAACAGACCACCCCAAAACATAGTGCTTAAAAAAAAACACTGCTTGAATCTGTGAGCAGACTTTTCTGGGCTGTGCTAACCTTGGCTTTGCTCACTCATGTCTGTTACCAGTTGGTGGTCTAGGTAGCTGACTGGTCTAGGATGGCTTTGAGTGACACAACTTGGTTCTCATAGGCTAGTCTATGTATGTTCTCATTGCAAGACACAGGTGAAAGAGTGAGCCAGTTCAATTCTGCAAGAGGACAAGAAGACATGTTACGGTGCATATTTGCATCGTAAGCCTCTGCTTGGATCATGTTTGCTAATATTATATTGCAGGATATCACAAGAGCAAGGAGAATCCCAGGATCAGAGTGGAAAGGGTGTTATGGATTGATCCAACAATTGGCTGCTTTTCTCATGGTCAATCAAATATGAGAGGCTGAGAGCTGGGCAAAGTAAAGAGTTTTATTCTGATACCATGGGATTAGGGAACAGGCTGTGTATCCACTAAAAACCTGTCTGAGCAGAGTTTCCATTCATTATTTATAATAAAACATACTGTTTCTTATCTTTTTCCTGTTATGTCTTATGACCTTTTGTCACCATCTGACAAATATTCTGTTTATTTAATGCTTATCTTCCCTCAACTAGAATATATCTTCCATGAGGCCAGGGACTTTGGTTTTTTGTTTGTTTGTTTTGAGTTGGAGTTTCACTTCGTTGCCCAGGCTAGAGTGCAGTGGCATGCTCACGGCCACCCCAGCATCGACCTGCTGGACTCCGGTGATTCTTCTACCTCAGCCTTCCAAGTAGCCGGAAATATAGATGCACACTACCATGCCTAGCTACTTTTTTTTATTTATTATAGAAACGAGGTCTTGCCAAGTTGCCCACGCTGGTCTCGAACCCCTGGGCTCAGGCAGTCCTCTCGCCTTGGCCCCCCAAAGTGCTGGGATTACAGGCTTAAGCTGGGACTTTGGTTTAATTGCACTGTCTTTATTACCTAGAACACCAGCACTCATTAAATATTTGTTGAGTGAAGAAATGAATCCACATTGATCCACTTTTACCTAAATTCTAATTATTTTAAAGTTCTAACCTGTCTTCATGTTGTGGAATGTATAAAGTGTCAGCTGTTCTTGGTTAGAATACCTAATGATGGAATATTTCTTCTGCTTCTCATAGAGACATAGGCTGTACAATCTTAGAGCAATTTCTCCAACTAATTAGCTGTCTGACTTGGGCCAAGTTTTTTTTTTTTAACTTTCTCTTTCCTAATCTGTAAAATAGGGATAGTAACAATCCCAAACCTCACTGAGGTATTGGGAGGAGTTGAATGAATTAACATATACAAAGTGTATAAACAGCACCTAGGAAAAGATAAGTACTGCATTAGATACAACATGTATTACACAATATTTTTATCACCCACTGGTTATTGGAGTTTGTGTGACAGGGAAAATAGATTGAAAGCAGGAGAGATCTTATATTGATGGAAAAATTGCAAAAATCTTTGGAAAGTGACTAGTTTTTCAAAAGGGGAAAAACACATAAAGCAAATGAAAGTCAGGTGATATTCTTCCATAAAGAGGTTAGTAGTAACATTGTATCCTTAAAACATACACATGCCATAAAGTGCTTGCTACAAGATACTGTTTCTTTATTTCAGAGTTTAGTAAAAAATACATAAAACTAGTGAACATACATTTTTACTCCCTCTCTCTTGAGTCTTCAAAGTACCATTCTAGATGCATTAGAGAAGGTAATTCATTATGTACACTGGATGCCTTAGGTCATTAGGACTTAATTCTTTCATAGAGCCCCAGTTGAGAAAAAGTAAAAATATAACATTTTGACTAAGGTGGCTCCTACTTCTCTGTCCTTAACTATTATTTCTCTGACCTCAGTTGAACCCTCTTGCTTGCCTCGGTATCTTCTGAGCTTATCCATAATACAGAGTTTTTAATATTTCATGTAGCCAGCACTTATAAACTGCCTGCTTCATGCTAGGTAGTATACCAAGGTAATAAGAATAAAACAGTGATCAAGTGGTGTAGTTCCAAACTTCTCAGAGCTTACAGTCCTAACAGGCTTTTATGCCTCAGTTATTTAGTTGTGACAGTGTTTCCCACAGATCTTTGATTTTGGAATGGTAGCTTGTGGTACTCTGGACTGGTGTGCCACAGTTTTGGAGAACAGAGAGTGCTTGGGCAAGCAGAGTACAGTGAGCGAAATTATGACTTAGAGTTGTATCAAAAGGCAGGGAGCATGATAAGTACATTACTAAGATATGTAAAAATCTTTGTAATGGAATATCCTGAACCTCTGCTGCATCTATTGCTTCTCATGATGTTTTCAATTTATTAAATCCTACTCCAAATATAGTTCCATTCAATTCAGTTGTTTGTATGTGACAAAAATTTGATCTGTACTGAAAACCCTTTTGAATAGCAATTTTTAGTGTTATTGAAGTAAATTTAGTGGATGACTTTGTGAACTGCTTATGACATTATGAGCAGTACCAATTTGTGAGGCTGTTACCCCCTACCCTCTGTCTTCAGAATCCTTGAAACTTTAGGATTTCCATGCTTTTAATTAGCCAGGAAAAGAAACTTTTAAAAATCCACTTATTTGATTTTAGATAACTTTAGATGATTTTAAATTTAACTCAAAGTTAGGATATTTTCTGCTTATTGATTTCATGAATATTACTTCCCTATTTTTATTGCTTACTCTCTACCAGGCCAAAGGAATTGCAAAACTATGATCAATAAACTCCTAAATCCTTGACCTTTTCCTAAGCCTTAAAAGGATTCTAGACGCTTATTTTGTCCCTGATTACAGCACTTCATCTTCACTCTTCTCAAGTGAAATTGTTTCTTCATAGTCCACATACTTCAGGGCCAAAATACTATTATGAAATGACTGTAAACAAAGTTACTTATATCTTTGACTCTCTAATTATTCTCTCCTTTCATTATATGGGCCTGACAAAATGCCCCTTACCTGCCTGCACTTAAACAGCTGAATGTACTGATTTAAATTTATGCCAAAACCCTCAATAGGGCATCAGCAATGTCTGGCAGCACAGCTGCTTTTTCATTTTCCCTATTAATCCATTTTCACCCATTGCAAACTTCACAGTCCCACTCTCATCTGTGGATGTCACTTCAAACTTTACTGAGAAATTAGATGCAGCTGTTGTCATCTTTTTACCACCTTTCTATAATGCTATCTGCATTGGTCTTTATGTTCTGTCTTCCTTTATTTTGTTATCAAAGGCCATCTCTGACAGTCTAATTCCTCTACTTGTGACTCAGATTTCATCTCTTCTGGCCATCTCTAGAGCTTTCCTGCATCTCTCTTCCACATCATCATTTTCTCCCCTCGATTGGATTTTTCCTTTAGCCACAAACATGCTCTATTACTCCCAGCCCAATACATTTGCAATATATGTAAATATTAATGACAAAGTATACAATACAAATCCCACCCTTCCTAGTGTCTTCTATCTCATGTTCCTATTCTCATCCAATACATTTTCTTCACTAAATATTTTTTGTCTGACTTCAGTGTCTGTTTCTTTCTTCTCATTCTTATTTTTGATGTCTCTGTTCTTTACCAATCCTTAATAAATATTGGTGGTTTCTAGGGCTGAGTCTTCTTAGCCTACATTCCCTTGGAGATTTGTTTGCCCAAGTGTTTACTCCAGCCTCCTTTCATCTCCTGCATAGCCAGTTGCCTCCTTGATCATTTAATCAGCCTCTGCTGTTGGTGACAGTAATGCTTGATTTCTCTCCCTCATGGCGTCTCTGTCTACCCCTGTTGAACACACCAGAATTTCAGAGTCAGACTTAATTATTATCTTTCTCTTTTTCCCCATGTCTAATCCAGTAACTCTATCTCTGTTTCTTCCTTGGTCCAAGCAATCATCTTTTCATTAGTCTACATCCATAGTTTCAACTAGTCTTCCTTGCATTTACTCTTGGCCCTGCCATAAGCCATTCTTCACTAGAGTGTTATTTAGAGGCACTGCAATATATACTGCTCTGGAATTATATTGTCTAGAATTAAATCCTTACTGATTCTATTATTTACTGGCTGAGTGGCCTTGAGCAATATACTTTTATTTACTTTTTACTTTATTATAAGGGTGTGGGGTACAAGTCAGGATTAGGTACATATGCATTGTATGTGCAGGTGAAGTTTGAGCCTCCAGCTGGTCCTCACTTCCCCTGGCTTAGGATAAGATACACTTTATGTTTTTGCACCCATTAACCAACCTTTCTTCGTGTTCTCTTCGCTATCTTTTCCTGTC
>CAUYQG010148044.1:0-42909 GCA_963574415.1 Tarsius wallacei | reverse complement strand
CTACCAGGCACCTATTACGTGCCCAGTCTCACAGGATTTGAGGTAGAGTTAGAAATTCAGTAAATGTGAGGTAGGAATTTATATAATATATCAAACATGAGCTAAGAATTTATATAACATATCAAACGTGAGCTAAGAATTTATATAGCATATCAAACGTGAGCTAAGAATTTGTACAGCATATCAAACGTGAGCTAGGAGGGGGGTTATAGAATACAGTGAGTTAAGAGGGGGTTCACAGCAAATATAGTTCTCTAAGTTTTCCTGGGTATTTCAAGTTGAGGGTCCCTAAGTTCATACTGAAGTTCGATGATAAGCTGAAATTCACGGGATTCAGAAAAGCTGCATGTTCCCAATTACAGTTTATTGTAGTGAAAGGATACAGATTAAAATCAATAAACAAAAAAGATGCACGGGGTGAAATCCAGGAGAAACCAGGCTCAAGCTTCCAGTTGTCCTCTCCTAGTGAAGCTGTACAGATAGCACCTAATTTTCCCAGCAGTGAGTCTTGAGAACACATGCTCACTGTTACCAACAAGAGAAGCTTGCTCAAGCCTTGGTGCTCAGGGTTTTTATCAGGGTTTAGTCACATAGATATGAAGCTCCCACAAACCAGTCTTAACTACTGAATATGCAGTCCCCAGAGCTTAAACTGACACAGCATGGCCTACTGCCTCAGGCATACAAAAGCACTCTTATCAGGCAAAATAGTTCAAGGGTTCAGAGGATTTTCTCCCAGAGCTGGTTAAGATGAGTCTTTTCTTTGGAATGTATGAGATTTAAGTCTTTACTATACAAAAAAGTAAATCTTCTCCTTATTACTCAGCCCCATCTTGCTCATTCCTGCCTTCCTGTCTACCAATTTAAAGTTTTCCTAGCTTTGCTTTCCTTACTACCCTTGAGGCTCATCACAAGTCCATTCATTTCTATGGAAACTCTTCTCCATGCTCTCCCGCATCTCTAGGCAAAGAAGTATTTGCATCTCTGTCATGCATTAGGCAGTTATATATAGCCTTCAAAAGCCACTCTAAGAGGCATGTCATCTCTGCTATGGCTGTCACACAATAAATCCTCAGGCAATGAGGCATTACTGATGAATTGCTTAGGCTTATTTTTCATTCTTTAATGTAAATTTTAACATAGAATTATTAGTTTTAATATACAAAATTAAATATGCAAGTTCTTATCAATTTTTTATTTTCAGTATATTCTCATTTCCCATCTATCTTTTACACTAAATAAATCCAATCTTTTTATGATTTTTTTTTTTTTTTTTGAGTTGGAGTCTCACTCTGTCGCCCAGACGGGAGTGCAGTGGCTGCTCCCGGCCACTGCAGCCTTGACCTGCTGTGCTCCAGCAATCCTTCCTCCTCAGCCTTCTGAGTAGCCGGAATTACAGGCATGCGCTACCATGCCCAGCTGATTTTTTGATTTATTGTAGAGATGAGGTCTCACCTAGTTGCTCAGGTGGGTCTTGAACCCACAGGCTCAGGCAATCCATTCACCTCAGCCTCCCAAAGTGTAAGATTACAGGCTGAGCACCGAGCCCGGCTCTTTTTATAATTTTAATCACTTTGACTTTAGTTTCTTTTTTCTGAACTTTTTAATTTGATCAAAATTAAACATTTTAAATTTTTAAAAATGTGGCCAAAAGTCACATTACATTTTGTAAACACAAAGAGAAAATTCCAATACATTTCTATAACTATCCAGAAGTTAACTAGTTTTTTCTTTTCCACTAAAGAATTTTGTCAGGGACTGCTATGAATTATTTCTGAAGACTTTTCCTAGGACAAGATGAATAACTTGAAGTCTGTCATTGAAGATTAGGATAACTGCTAGCTATTGTTAATATTGACAGATTAACTTTTCCTGGAATTGTTGAGTGCTTTTTATTTTAATCTTGACAATACAAGAAGCCAATTATTATTGTTTCATTTTCATTGGAGTAAACAAATCATAGGATGATTAATATGCTGAACTCTAGGCTGGGTGTAGTGATTCATGCCTATAATCCCAGCACTTTGGGAGGCCAAGGTGAGAGGATTGCCTGAGTTCAGGAGTTCAAGAACAGCCTGGGCAACTTGGCGAGACCTCATCTCTACAATAAATAAAAAAAATTAGTCGGGCATGTAGTGCATGCCTCTTGTTCCAGCTACTTGGAAGGTTGAGGTGGAAGGATTACCTGAGCCCAGCAGGTTGAGGCTGCAGTGGCTGTGAGTGTGTCACTGCACTCCAGCCTGGGCAACAGAGTAAGAATCCAACTCAAAAAAAACAAAAAAACAAAAAATGCTGCACTCTACAAGATAATTCCAATTCCTGAGCCTCACTGCCATGCTGCATTGGCCTAGCCTAAGATCCTAATTAACGCACACAAAAAATCATACCTTCCATATGTCTGACTCCTGGCTCCTTTCTGAACAACTATAATAAAGTCTACCTAAATGAGATTGAGAGATCTACCTATTTCCTCAAATAAAATTTTAAATTGTAAAAATTTAGCTTTTAACTATCATTGTGATCTCTTTCAGATCATTTATTTTAAAATGTTATATGAGCCAGAGTGACACATTTTCTGGCAACCGTGTATCAGTTAGTAAGCTTTCTAGAGTACAATTTATTAAAATCGTTTTTTATATGAGACAAATTAGGTGAAACATAAGATATTTTGTGCATTTTTTTTTTTTTTTTAGATTAGAAAATATAGTTTAGCCAGACTCGGTGGCTCAGCCTGTAATCCCGCACCTTGGGAGGCTGAGGTGAGTGAATTGCCGGAGCCCGTGGGTTCAAGACCAGCCTGGGCAACTTGGTTGTTGGGAGTCAGCGTAGAGGCTCGCCTGAGCATTAGGGATCCAGGCGGGCTGCGGACCCTGAGACCACTAGGATGAGTTCAGGAGCTGATGGCCCATTTCCTTCCTTTACTGTTTGGCACATTCCACTAACAGGGACTTTGATAAAGCTTAAATCTCTGGGAGTATGACAGGCATGGCTTACTTTAGGAGTCCATTGTTTCCATTTCTCACAGACTGCGGTTTTGGCTTTAACTCAACACAGTTCAAACTCAGATCACATTTGGGAGCCTTTAATATGGTACAAGCTTCTTTATAAGATTTAAAAGTATACTTGTAGAATCAGTATATACATATGGAGAGCTGCTTTTAGCTTTAGATGGTATAGATGATTATTTAGAGTTACTAGAAATGGCCCAGCACGTTCCTTGGGCTGGGCTACATTCCTAAGGGCCCAGCACGTATTTTGGACTGGGATGCATTTCTTTAAACTGGTTTTACTTAGAGTTAGTATAGAGTTTTTTACAGCTAACTTTAGAAATTTCATCGTTCCCATTTTCTACTATTGTGACTCCGGCCTTAATACAATTTACAGTTTATATTTGGGTTTTTAGAAGCTTTATTGCCGATGACCAGCTTTATATATTAAGAATTAGGCATTAGAAACCTTTATAGGAGTTAAAATAGATATAGGATTTTAGAGTAGCCATTTTGTTAAGAGATTGTAATCAGTTGTTCCAAGAAGAGCCCAACCTGTACTCTGGACTAGGCCACATTCCTTAGGAACTGGTTTGGGCTATAATTAAGAGTTTGTTATAGCTTAGAATCAGCATAAAATACAAAGGAGTTAGGATTAACTTTAGTCGTTAAATGTTATGTATGCATAAGTTTTAAAAGTTATTGATCATTAGAAATGTTGTATTGCTTCTGAGGAATATTAACCAAGCATGAGGAACAGTAAGATAATTTTGGGATCACCCTCCCTCATGCTTGAGGAAGCGCCTGGTGGATGGGGGACGCCCCCCACCCACCTCGCCTTGTGTTCATGTAAACATCTTGTGATTTTATTGGGATTGTCCTTCCTCATACCTGAGAAAAC
This sequence comes from Tarsius wallacei, assembly GCA_963574415.1. Classification (NCBI taxonomy): domain Eukaryota; kingdom Metazoa; phylum Chordata; class Mammalia; order Primates; family Tarsiidae; genus Tarsius; species Tarsius wallacei. The sequence goes on along the minus strand of CAUYQG010148044.1, from coordinate 39,021 downwards.
ACCTGGTGGGTGGGGTGCGCCCCTCATCCACCTGGCTTTGTGCTCACGTGAAAGTCTTGTGATTTAACCCATGAAAATTTAGGATAAAAGGAGCATGGAAACCTCCATTAAATGGCTTCTGCTCAATTCATTTGAACAGTGGTCCATTCTCTTTCTTTCTCTCTATATCTATCTCTTCTGCAGAATTGGCTCCTGCACTAGACGGGAGTCTAGCCTCAGAATTGGCCCCTGCACCAAACAGGGGTCCAGTCTCTTTGTTCCCCAGGAATAATCGCTGACACCACCACACCTTCCAGGGACACTCTAAATCTCCTCGCAGGGGCTGGGCCCCCACACTTGGTGAGACCTCATCTCTACAATAAATCAAAAAATTAGCCGGGCGTGGTAGCGCACGCCTATAGTTCCAGCTACTTGGAAGGCTGAGTGGAAGGGTTGCCAGAGCCCAGCAGGTCGAGGCTGCAGTGGCCAGGAGCAGCCACTGCACTCCAGTCTGGGCGACGGAGTGAGACTCCAACTCAAAAAAAAAAAAAAAAGAAAAGAAAAGAAAATATAGTTTATTTAGAAAGTAAATTAGGGAGAGGAGATTTCACCTCCCTAAGGTAGGAGAGGGGACCAAGGCTAGGAAACATGGTGGCCATAGCTCAAAGAGCCACGAGGACACACCACACTCCAGAGTTTCACAAAGCAATGGCCTTTGCATATTTTCATATATCAAACAGAAACACATTAACTCCCTGCCTGTTCCTCTCCCACAACACACACTAGTTTTCAATGCATGACACAATGTGTTATATCCCCTAGAGATGTCTCCCACCCAGCCATCCAGACTCTGGATTCTTGTCAACATATTTCAAATGTAATAACAATTTAGTACCATCTTTTATTTTAAGGCCAATATATATGGGAATAAAAACTAAAACCAAAATATTTACAGTACATTTCCCTAATGAGAACTTAATATTACTTATGGCAAGTAGTACTCTATAAAATAAACAAAACTTTAAAAAAATATATTTAAAAAGATGGGAGGAAAGGACATTTAAAAAGCTAACACAATTTTTTAAAATTGTTAATGCTAGCCGGGCTCGGTGGCTCAGCCTGTAATCCCGCGCCTTGGGAGGCTGAGGTGAGTAGATTGCTTGAGCCCGCGGGTTCGAGACCCGCCTGGGCAGGTGAAACCTCATCTCTACAATAAATCAAAAAAATTAGCCGGGCGTGGTAGCGCTCGCCTGTAATTCCGGCTACTCAGAAGGCTGAGGCGGAAGGATCATCGGAGCCCAGCAGGTCAAGGCTGCAGTGGCCGGGAGCGGCCACTGCACTCCAGTCTGGGCGATCGAGTGGGACTCCAACTCAAAAAAAAAAAAAATTGTTAATGCTAAAATGAAGAAGAGGTCTGAAAGATGTCTTGAAGAATAGTGCTTAACTCCTCCATTCCCCAAATGATGCCAATAGGCAGCAGATGGCACATTGTTCACTAATGATTGCAAACTCTGCTGGTGAAATCCTAGTTTGCCCTTGTCTGTGGAATTACGCAACCTACACAGACTTAACAATCTTAACACTAAAAAATAGGTGAGTGAAAATACTTTTTGATTTTTTAGTTTTATTATAGAGATGTGGGGTACAAGTAAGGATTAACTACATAAGTAGGCCGCATGCAGGTAAGTTTGGGCTTCTAACTGGCCCTCACTCCCCCTGGTAGTGGACCAGGTACCCCCTTTGTGTGGTCACATGTCCCCCACTCACCTCCCTCCCTCCCTCCCCAGCAATTGTTGATTTCTCCTTTGTGCTAATGTGAATAATGTTCAGGGCCCACTTATGAGTGAGGACATATGGTATTCTGTTCTTTGTTTCTATGATAGTTCACTTAGTATGATGGTCTCCAACTCCATCCAATTTGCTGTGAAGTCCCTGATTTTGTTCTTCTTTAGGGCTGCGTAATACTCCATAGGGTATATGTACCATATATTATTTATTCAGTCCACTTTAAATGGGCAGTAGTGTTGGTTCCTTGTTTTTGCTGTTGTGAATAGTGCAGCAATAAACATGCATGTGCAGGTGTCTTTTTGATAGAATGATTGATGTTCCTCCAGGTATATGCCCAGAAGAGGGATTGCTGGATTGTATGGAAGGTCAATTTTTAGTTCTTTTAGGAATCGGCACACTGCTTTCCGTAGAGGTTGAACTAACTTACACTCCCACCAGCAGTGTAGAAGCATTCCCTTTTCTCCACACTTATGCCAGCAAGTTGTTTTTTGACTTATTAATGATGGTCATCCTTACTGGAGTTAGGTGGTGTTTCATTACAGTTTTGATTTGCATTTCTCTGATGATTAATAAGTCTGAGCATTTGTTTATGTGTCTGTTGACTGCTTGTATGTCTTCTTTTGAGAAGTGTCTGTTCATAATCTTTGTCCCCTTTTTCATGGGGTTGTTGTTGTTTGCCTTTCACTTCATTTGAGTTTCTTGTATATCCTAGATGTTAGGCCTTTGTCAGATGCATAATTTGCAAATATTTTTTGCCCATTCTGTGGGGTTGTCTCCCCACTCGCTTGATGGTTTTTGCAGTGCAAAAACTTTTCAGTTTGATGAAGTCCCACATGTCTATCTTAGCTTTTATGGCATTCACTTTTGGAGACTTGGTTAAGAAGGAAAAATTAATTGATATGAATTATATACACTTAAAATGACCAATTCCAGCTTCTTTGAATGAATCCAGGCCCTATAAGTTATATCCTAGAATAATGAAAGAATCTGATGAAATAACTCATAACCTTGAACGGAAATAACTCATGATCTTGGACAATAAATCTTTGAGTGAAGATAATTTGGTTGGGGTAGATACAGATAGATACAAGCTTTAAAGAGACAAGAACTTATTAATATTGTTCCCTGGAATATTCAGCATCTTTGAGCACAGTGCCTGGAGTGTATTAGCAACTTGAATTTTCCCTGACAAAATTCTAAAATCATTATTTGAAGTTTGTGGACACTGGGAAAGAAGCAATGACCACTAGGGGGCAGCATCGATTCACTAACCAAGTCCACCTCACAATTTCCCACTGTAATTGCGGAATGTAGATCACATCAAAGCATTATTTATATGACCAAATTTCATATAAATAATCCCTATAAACAGAATAAGCACAAGATTCTTGCAGTTAAATAAACTTGCCGCTGGTTGAATGAGAGCACTATGCTGTTTAACGGATCAGTGTCAAGCTGAATTGAAATAGATTTGCCTTGTCAACTTTTTAAAAAATCATACATGTAAACAGAAAGCAATTTTATCAAATTTGCCCATGACTTAGAAACTGAGGTTAACAGGCCATGTTAAAAAAATAAAAAATAAAAAACCACAACAGCCCAAAACAAGTAAAATGAAATCTAAAATTGTCAGCTCTACAAAATGAGGTAGTAACTGTACAAATTTAGAATGGAGAGATTCCTCTTTACATGTAAAAGACTTGAGTTTTCATTTCCAAACTCTGAGTCAAGGGTATATGACTGCCGTAGAAACAATTTTAATTGTTTTGTATATTCATTTAAATAACATAAGCTCATACATGCCTTCCACATAACCTGAATTTTTCATAATTTATATATTTCACTCTCTTGCAGAGATGGTAGTCAGTGGGATGGGCTCTGAAAAAAATAAGGTGACAAGACTCACCTTTGTAACTTTTCCATATTGGCCTTTGAATACCTAGAATAATAGCTGTTGACTGTTATGTCCCAGAAATCATACCAAGTGTTTTCAATGCAGTCTCGTTTTATTTGTTACAACCCCAGAAGATAGGTGTTGCTATCCTTATCTTGAAGATAAGCTTCCTGTGGGGGGTACTTAGAGACTTAACGCATGATAAGTGCTTAGTATTTTAATAATTACACCTTGTTTTCCTTCAATGCTAACAACTATTCCTTTTTGCCCCATTACAGAGCTGCTGAATCACAATCAATGAGAGCGGGACCTAAGACTGTTGTTTAAGCACCTTAAGTAATTATAGGGAAAATGGTGCACAATACAGCTTTAGGAACTGCCGTAGATCATCTAAGTATTTCTCAGTCAGGCTTCTGATAGGTGTTTGATAGCAGAGATTCTGAAACTATACTATGTGCTAACGAGCAGTATTGTGTAAGGAGCACAAAGACCTGGTCAAATTTGAGTCCTATTACTAGTGCTGCCTCTTGCAAGGCACTTGACCCTGTGAATCTCAATTTTTCCGTATGTAAAAGAATCATTGTTGTAAGTGCTTAACATCATGCCTAGCACGTGATATGCACTCAATAAATGTTCCCTACTAATTTTGAAGGTGAAGGCCAAGAACATATGATGGAGGATTCCCAAAAATGGAATTATTGTTTGGAGAGCGGATCCCTTGTAGTATAGGAACCCATCAGTCTACCAGCTAGCATTGTTGTGAAAGGCTGCCTTTGGCTTCAGCCAAATTTTTTTTTGGAGATTCTTTCAATGCATTTGCCCATTTTATAGTGGGTGATTTATGGTCACACCTGTCCACCCCGCTCTGATTGCTCAAGCAGTTTTTAACCAAAAACGGCATGACCCCCCGTGACCCACCCTCCCTATCCACCCATTCTTGCCCCCACAGACTTTTTGTTTCCCCAGGTGAAAAACGTCCTCAAAAGGAAACATTTTGTTGATGTGGAAGAGGTGGGGGGAAAAAATGGCAGAAGCACTAAAAGGCATCAAAATTGACAAGTTCAAAAACTGTTTTGAGCAGTAAAAAAGCATCTCAGTAGGTGTATTTCATCAAACGGAGAGTACTTTGAAGGTGCCTGAAGTTTAAACACATAAGAATAAATACGCATTTTTTAAAAATGAATTCCAGGTTTTTGGGGGGGTCCCCTCGTACTATATTGTTGATTAAGGGTTGCTTTATAACTCTGACCACTAAGCGGTCTGGTTTACATGCCATTATGAAGCGACTTTATTTTCTCATCCACATGGTGAATCTGTGTAGCACCTCTGAGAAAAATGTTGACATGGTTATCCTATATGTGCACTAAATACCACTGTAAGGTTGCTTTATCATACCTACATCTCACATTATTAGCTTAAAACTTCAGAATAATTTTTATAAAGTATTAAACCGATGTTTAAGCAAATAATAATTAGTAATCTCTTGTTCTTCTGGGATCAAGATTTGTAACATTTAAGCCAAGATTGTCAGCATGTGAAGACATTTAACTTATCAAAGTCCTTTAGTCTAAAAACAATGTTAAACTATCTTAGATAGTATTTTTTCAGTTAAAAAAATTACCCTTTTTGCAGTTAATTGTCCTTTTCAGGTAATATCTTGCCAAAAAACATTTGATTCTTTTTTAAGCTGGGTTTGATTGTGCCTGAGTCACAGAGCAGAGGTAATTAACTAGATTTGAGCTTCCTTATAACAAGAAACTGATTAGAGAATAAAAGTCTCATTAAATATAAAAAACTTGGCACTGCATATTAATCATGCTACCACTCATGGTTGTGGTTCCAATACTTATACAAAAATGTCCATACTTGAATTGGTCACGAGCATAAAAAGTCTACCATGTGTAAACTAGATATAAAGAACTGTTTATGCCATTTGGTATCACCACTTACTTCCCCCATAACCATTAAAAAGACAATAATTCCCATTTTAGAAATCCTTTTTCTAACATCCATCAGGTGTTTTAGATTTCCAAAAGAGGATATATCACATTAGAAACCCATTAGAAACCGAGGGCTAGTTTTGTTAACCTGTTTATGTGTAATTTGCGTTGATATGCCAAGCATTTTAGTAAAAGATCTGACTCTGGATTTCACTTGTACCATTAAAATGTACTTTTCTTAGCAACTGAATAATGTATTCTTATTACATTTTTGGAATTAGTTTACCAATTTAAAATATCATTACTTATTAAAACAGAATATTTGATTTACCATCCCTAATTTAACGTGTTTGGCTTATCCGTTTTGAGTTTAACTTTATTACTAAATTGATTATAAAACTTTGTACTACAAAAGCCACATACTTTTATTTATTAGCTAATCTCTAATCCTCCCAGACAGCCCTTAACATCAACCAAAGTATTCTAGGTTGATGGGGCTTCACAACCAAGAAAGAAAACTTTCTCAACTTTCTCCCTTTCAAGGCCTGCTTCTGTGAATGAAGGTATTTTTCTCCTCTAAAAACTTCCGTGTTTAATAAGCAAAAAGTATTAAATATTTAAAAATATTTATGAAACCTACTCTCAACTCTCTCAAAGTATGTGACTGGGCACAGCGGCTCACGCCACTCCAAAGTAGTCTCAGTACTTCAGAGAACAGAGGCAAGAGGATGCCTGAGCCCAGGGGTTAGAAACCAGCCTGGGCAACTTGGTGAGACCTGGTCTCCGCAATAAACCAAAAGATTAGTTGGGAGTGGTGGCACATGCCTGTAGTTCCAGCTACTTGGAAGACTGAAGCATAAGGATCGCCTGAATTCATAAGGTTGGGGATGCAGTGGCCATGAGCGTACCACTGCACTCCAGCCTGGGTGACAGAGTAAGATTCTGACTCAAAAAAATAAAAAATAAAAACGGAAACAGAAAACAATCCTAAAGTATCTATTCCAGAATTTATACACATTGGCAAACACCTTTTCTTGTTGATCTTACATAGATAAAAGTCACATATCAGCAAACTATTGCCTTCAAGCCAAATCCAGACCACTCACCTGTTTTTATAAATGAGGTTTTATTGGAAAACAGCTATGCCTACTCATTTATCTGTGGTCATCTATGTGCTACAACAGCAGAGTTCAATTAGCTATAACAGAAACCATATGGCCTCCAAGGTCTACTATAGGGATGTTTACAGAAAAAGTTTGTCAATCCCTATTTTAAGCACTTCCATACAAAAATAAAGAAAAAAAAACAAATTATGTTTGAATTTACAAGGAGGTAAATATTTTCCTATTTTTTTCTCATTTCAAAGTGACACACTTTGGATTACACAAGATGATGAGAGTTTTTGTGGACTATTTACCACATTGTTTCTTAAAAATGAACTTTTGAATCAGGTTTATGGTACTAATGAATCATGAAAAATTGTTGACAATAAAAGCAAGCACTGCTTCAATATAAAGTTTATTTACTCACATCTATAAACAACTTTTTAATATTAGAAATCCCCCAATTCTTAAAAATGAAAAGCTATGATGGCTTTTAAGACTATACAGAACCAACTTTTTCAAATATACTATCTGTAAAATTCAGTATTGATGTGTTTCATATCTAACTTATTGGGCATCCAAAGACTTTACCAATAATCTCCCCATCAATCCTACCTTTCCTAGTCATCCTTAATATTTAAGTCCCAATTTTTGGCCCAGTCTATTAAAACTTTGTTAGCATTTTTCTTTTTCTCATCCAAACACATATTAACCTCTAAGTGCTAGGGAGTAACTTTCAAAAGCACTAGCAAACCACCACCAATGCAGTGGGATAAATGTCTGATTCAGGTGAGTGCAGAAAAGATTTATCTTCCTATGACTTTCTTAAAATCAGGTAAAATACACACACACACACATTTTTATGATTTATATAGCATACAAGTTTCCCTTTTCCATTAGTTTCCCATAAATATTAAAATATCAGAAAGTACTATATTTTTCTAAAGATTTGCAAAATGATCATTAGATTTTCATACTATTTAATAGAAAAATAAAATCAAGCTACCAAACTTATTTAGGTCAAAAAAAGGGATTTTCAATAAAATGTAGAAATATTTTAATGTACATATTACAGTGAATCAATATAGTCAAAATCCACAATTATACACATAAAAATTCCACACATAATCCTCAGGTAATCAGTTTCTATACAAAGATTTACAGGTGTCCAAGTATGTTGTTTTTTTCTCAGTGTGCTACAGAATTCAGAGGTTCTGCTCGAATATTCCCCAAATCAAGTGCAGAATCTGTTTCTTCATCAATTTCACCAATGACTGCACTATAATTATAGAGAAAAAAAAGTTAAGCAATTATATTTCTGAAATAAATTTACATGTGTTTCAAAAAATCTTACTAATCAAATCAAAGCACTTAGTATCATTCTTTCAAAATGTAAAACTGAGAGACCATAAAAAAGGACTACTTAAGGTAAAAAGCAGAAAACATTTGCATGAGTCAGTGAACTGCACATTTAAGTTACAAAACTCAAAAAAAAAATGATTTACATGAATCAGTATTAAAGGACAGATTACACATAGTGACTAGATCCTGAGTCTTTAAAGGAAAAAAACATATATGGGATAGACAGGGTATAAAACCCCCAAACTTCCAAATACTATGTTTTAAATGTAATTCTGGGACGATACTGAAAAGAAAAAAAATTACAAAACTACTACTAAAACAATTAGCAAATAAAAATACCTTTTATTTGAGTAATTTTGATGAGCTAAATCGATGATATATAATATCTATAGTTTTCTTTTTATGATTTTTCAGTTTCTAATTAAATCCAAGATCAAGCAGTTCTTCATATATAAAGTTAGTAGTAGCAACAGGTACTTTGATAACAAATGACTTTTGATACAATTGACTTAAGCTAGAAAATTTTTCACTAACACAACTGTATAACGCACAATTATAATCTAATGTTACAGACTAACACTAAATTCATTAATAATACTATGTTAGGAATTCAACTCATTGATCTCTAACTAGATATATCAATGTTGTCACACAGGTCACAAGATATCTATGAAACATTATTCCTTAAAAAATTGTTATTTGTTGGGTTTACATTTGTTTGGTTTTAATGAGGGTATATTCTAAAGATGAATACTTTTAATACATAATTTGCTTACTTTGCCTTAAATTATACGAAGCCTTCAGGTATCTGATAAATGAAAAACACCAAACTCTGGCATAATATATTGTTTTCTCAAAATAAAACAAACTGAAGACTTCAATTCCACTTGTAAATATTTAGTATCAATTAAAATGCTCATAGTAGGTAGTGGAATACTGATGTTTAAAAACAAGCTCCCTGGAGAACAAGGGAGAGGCTGATTCACAGCATTTACTAATATCCATTGTGCAAATACTCCCACAATGGCCAATTTCAAGCTACTAACAAAACAGCCATCAACCAGCATGCAAAATTCCTGAAAATATAACAATCTGCTTTCAAGAGCCAGGACAAGTAGGCTCTAGCATACCACTGGGTCTAGGGCAAAGGTTTACGTTTTTTTTTCCTGTTTGTTTGGTTTTTTTAATAACAGTGCAGAGTATTTTTATTATTATATGTACAGCATTAAAAAAAGATTTTTAAATAAATTCTTATTGAAAGAATTTCACACATCATGATTTCTTCCACTGTCCATCAAGGTCAGATTCCTCTGAAACTAGAGTCAAAATTTATCTTCAGAAAATATCTTCAAGATAGCCTTTTAAGTAGGATTGATGTTTATTCGACAACTGTCCTGTAAGCCCACCACAGTTCATGGTGGCTCCATGCACGTTATCAGCCTTGAAGACCTTCCAGTGTGATGAGATGTGGATGTGGACAGTGCTGATGATCCTGACCTTGTGGAAGCACAGGTAACTGATTTTGTTTAAGTTTGTTTTTTTAAACTAAAGTTCAAGAAAAAGAAATTTCTTAAAGTAGGTGACACCTTCTTAAAATCAATTATCATGGGCAGCCCCAGTATAAACATTCAGTGTTGTACCGGTCAGGGGACTATGGCCCCATCTGCTTTGTCCCTCTCTCCCTCTTTATAGCTCACCTTATAACTCCACCTGAAAGTCACCTCCGTAAAATATTCTACAAAACCCTGATTCTGATTAGAGATCAAATAACTCATTCATCTATAGGTGATTTTCTTAACATAAACAACTTAAATGAATAAAGTATTACTTCATCTTTTATCTTACCTGTCCCTCAAAATAACCTAAAATTACTAACATATCTTCTGCTACCCTCCAGCTATATTTTGTCTCAAACAGTACTGATTAGAAAATTGATTCAACATTCTTCTAGTCTATAATTACAGTCTAATACTAGCCACGTGTAATTATTAAAATGAATTATAATAAAATCAAATTTAAAATTTAGTTCCTCAGTCACACCAGCCACCTTTCAAGTACTCAACAGCCACACATGGCTAGTGGCTACTGTATTGGAAAATGCAGACACATAACATTTCTATCCTCACAAGGAGTTCTTTGGACAGCACTGCTCTATAGTGTTGCAGTTTTCTTAAACTGCCACCACTAAAATACTCTTAAGCTGGATATCAGAATGTCAAAAGTTAACTGAGGCCATAGGATATACCCAGGACATCTTTAGTGTGTCAATTACACTAAAAAATTTATGTTATAATGAGAGAATTAAGAAATTTCAAAAGCGTTTTTCAAACTAATCTTGGACTCCAGAAATATATTTATGCTCCTCTAAAATTCAGGGTATTTGGAAGAACATTTTAAGAAGTCTCTTTAATGAAGTATTTGGATAAGGTGGGGGGCTCTTTCTGGACCCTACCCAGGCCACCTGTGCTACTATTAGAAATATGGACAAATCTCAGGTAAAAGTTTATTTAATTTGTAAAGAGATGGCTTTGGTTGAAACCTGAGGAAAAATTGAAAAGTAGATGAGCCTTACTTTAAGCAAATATAAGAAAAGCCACATTTACCGTACCAATGAATGCCCTGAATCTATTAACTATGCGTGGATGATAAGGTAAAGTATTTTTGGGAAAACCTCTTCTCCATAAAACAAAGCAGTACACCTATAGGTTAACTGTAAACCGTCGTAAAAGGACATACTTTACTTACACATTGTCACCTCTCACAATGTACAACCCAAGTACTACTTGCTCTACTCCCTGTGAAGAGCTGAATACTCGTTCATGGCTTTCATCCAAAATCAGATTAATGGTCTGGTCAAAACCCTTCAGTGTTCCCTGCAAAGAAAACACCCAGGAGAAAAAGAAAAATATTCTGGTTTATCAAAATGTGTAAATTCAACCTTACAACCATTTTAGTTTTCAGGTACTCCAACAGAAATACCTATTTTAATGTAAGTCCATTGCCAAACAAAATTCCTTTTTAAAATAACGAGCCATATTCCACGGTACAAAACTTACCTCTTTGTCGTTTAAGGTGTATGTGTGTGTGGGGGGTGGGGGGTGGAGAACTACACCATTCACCTGGCTAGTGTGCAGAGTTGTTGAGTTACAGAGGACATCGATGTACTAGTATGAGTACTTCTAAGTAAGCAGCATAAAAGCTCATGTAGTACTGGAGCTAAGGACACAAACTAAAACAAGAGAGATAGATTTAAGGGAAAATGATATATAAATACAGATAAATAAGGAGGAACCACAAATACAAGCTACAGTCATGTAACAGTATTACTGCAGGCTACATACTAGTACTGGGCAGTGTCTTAAACACGTGTACACATTATCTCAGTTACTCTCTAACCTTTGAGGTAATACCATTTCAAAGAAGAAAGGCTCAGGCACAGGGAGGTGTTTCTCAAGGTCTCACAGGTAGAAGCAGCAGAGTCAGGGTCTGAACTACAAAAGGCCAGCTCCAGAGCCAGACCACTGGACCACTACTACATTATTCTATTATAAACAAGTAAATCTAATTTGCCACTTTTCAACTCAAATCAGTCCCATAAATTTATAAAAACTTCAACTGGTAGTTATAGATAACACTTAATGAGTGCTTACTAATTGCCAGTGTTCTATATATCTCACATGTATATATTATTTAGTGTGTGTTGCATGTATTTATTATTTAGTTATCCCAATAACCTACTATGGTAAATATAAACTGTAAAAATTAGAATCAGAACTTGAAGGAAAGAAGCAGGCAAAGTTTTATGAAAGAAGCTTGGTTTTGAATAAAGGAAGACATGGGCCTAGCACAACATAGTAATTCAGATACTATTCATGTTTCTGAAAAAAACATCAACTTAGATTGGTTTTGGTTGGTTAAATCTCTCAAGCTCACTATTAAACTGTTTTATATTCTGGTAATCAAAATATATAAAATCAGAATGAAATAAAGAGAAACCTAGAATTTGGAAGAAAAAGAAATACCCATACTTAATCTCTTGGCTTCATTTTACACATAACACATTTTAGTACTTATGGTATTCTTAAATCACTTCCTTTCTTCTATAAAATTAAAAACAATGTTTTCAGTTTACTATCTACCCTGTTAACAAAAATAGAAAATATAAACTTAAGGTTTTCACAAAATAAAAAAATTATTTGCAAATATCTTTTAGTAGCAATATATGTTTTAAAGCGTTGAGATTGAATATTCCAAACTGCCTGTATTTGACAAAATACAATGTGAGGAGTCTAAAAAAAAAAAAATGATTACTACTTCCTTAATTATGAAAGAAGTAAGGCAGCTGGCCTTCTTGAGTCTGAGTCAAACCCAATTTAAAGCCCAGTTTGGTTCTGCCACTTGTTATCCCTGTGACTCTGGGAAAGTGATTCCCTTTCTCTAAGCTTGGTTCCTAACCTAGAATACAGGAATCATTCTTCTTTATAAGGTTGTAAGCAGATTAAATAATGTAAAACATATGTGCCTGGCACATACATTTAATAAGTGAGAAGGTCTAGCACTTTGACTAATAATAGTCATTAAAAATCCACTAGAAAAAAAAATTGCAAGAATTAAAAAGAAAAATAAATGGCAAACTGCAGAATAAGAAAATAAAGGATTAAACTATTTAGAGAAAGTTTAGCAACCTTAAGACTTCTGAAAGTATGAATTATAAATGAGGAAATATTAAGTAGCTAAAAATCTTGAGATAAGTTCCTCAGATCAGATTCTAAATACAAGCATCAGCCATAGGAAGGTTTTACCTTTGCTCTATAACCCAAATTAGCAAGAGAAGTGTCTTTATAGAACAGGTCAATAATGTATATAAATTTAGTATCAGTCATTATGTCCTGTAGAAGACAGAAGTCATACAACCTAAAAAATGTCAAAGAATATTAAGACCATCAAAACCTTAAATATTCATATATGTGGTTTCTAAGATGCATACACAAAATTTTAAAAAATTATATGATTTATATGGGGAATGTCAGAGTACTGAATGGGGATGGAAATTCAAAAATGGAAGAGGAAGATAAACAAGTGTAAGACACAGATCTTCGACATGAATAGGTGCTCTCTAAGGGCAGAATCCATTATTCTAGCTTCTAGAAGCCTTATAGGTAACAAACAACACTAATAAAAACATGGATTGGTAGTAAAGAGACAAAACTAAATCTCATGCCTATAGTCCTAGCGCTTTGGTAGGCTGAGGGGGGAGGATCACTTGAGGCCAGAAGTTCAAGACCAGCCTGGGTGAGACCCTGTCTCTACACAATAAAATAAAAAATAGCCAGGTTCGGTAGCACCGGCCTGTAGTCCTAGCTATTAAGGAGGCTGAGGAGGTAGGATTGCTTGTGGCCAGGAGGTCAAGGCTGCAGTGAGCTATGATTGTGGTGTTGTACTCAAGCCTGTGTGACAGAGCAAGACCCCAACTATTAAAAATAAAGTGAATATTTGAATCATAATAAAACTGCAATACAGATGAACTGTAGTCCCTAGGCATTAGAGATCAGCGGTTCAACATAAAATGTATAATCAGTAAGCCTACAAGAAAGCAGAGAATAAAAATGCCAAAGACTTACCACAATCATTCTCCCATCAGAAGTAATAACAGCAACAGTTCCTGATAAATGAATCAAGGAAAGTTGTGTCTCAGGGAATGCAAACTGAAAACTTACTTACTCTGGTAATGATCTGAATTTCTAGAAAAAAGGTGATAATTAGGTTAAGCATAAAATCAACACAGCCACTACATTAAAACTTTAAAAGTTTCTACTTTAGGCTGGGCTCGGTGGTTCAGCCTGTAATTCCAGCGCTTTGGGAGGCCAAGATGAATGGATTGCTTGAGCCCGCGGGTTCAAGACCCACCTGGGCAACTTGGCGAGACCTCGTCGCTACAATAAATCAACAAAATTAGCCGGGCGTGGTAGCGCGCACCTGCAGTTCCAGCTACTTGGAATGCTGAGGCAGAAGGATCGCTGGGAGCCCAGCAGGTACAGGCTGCGGTGGTCGGGAGTGGCCACTGCACTCCAGTCTGGGTGACAGAGTGAGACTCCAACTCAAAAAAAAAGGTTTCTACTTTTCTCTTTGTGATCATTACACAATTTAAAAAGGAAAATAGAATGTGATCAGTATGTAGTGCCTCAAAACAACTTGGAGTTTTGGCAAATTTTTTTTTACTAGGAATGTTGTCAATCTTTGACTTTGGCCACACATTTCCCCGTTTCGTAGGCTTACTTCCTTATTTCTAAAATGAAAAATAAATGGATGAGTGCTATATTAACGTTGGGTGGATTTCAGGCATGCTAAGTCACTGTCATCCAAGACGGGGTTCTGGAATTAAAATAAGCTATAATCAATATCCCAGGGTACCAGTTATGCCTGCACTACTATAAGTGTTCAGTATTTCACTTTTGTCTCCAGTCTGTACATGAGGACAATGCAGTGTTTTTGCATTGAGACTTTAAAGCCGGCCACATTTGAAAGGCTACTTTAAGACTTCACTATGTTCCATGACCAACAGCAGGTATTATTTTCATTCTATCAACAAATTGGGACTTCAAGTGGGAACGGATCAGACACTCGGTCTATGACCCATGTTTAAAATGTGTGCTGTCCTCGAACAGATGAGGAATGCCTGTGAATGAAGAAGTACACAGACAAGGCCATCGCCGCTGCGGGGGCCACTGTTCCTCTTATTCCCAAACTTGAACATACACACCCGGGGGAAACAGTAAGAATGAATTAAGGCGTATATTTACAGATTAGTTTGGAATAGTTACACCGGGTATTTACTTTTTTTTTTTTTTTTTCAGGCTAAAAGTGAAGGAGCCTGGGCCCGCAGGAGTGGCGGGCTCGAGCCCCGGGGCCGCTGGTCGGAGGCTCCCAGGGCCTCGTCCCTCACCCGCACCCCGACCCCGCCGAGACCCGGCTTCCCAACCGCCCGCGGATCCCGATCCCCGCCTCCCGCACCGGCCCCGCTCCAGGGCGAGCGCCTGCCTCGCCGTGGCCCCGGCTCACGCCCACGGCGGCCAGCCCGAGGATACGGTTGATGTAGTTCTCCAGGGCAGACGTCATGTTGCTCGGTTCTGCAGCTCCGAGCCAAAAAAAAAACCCGAGCCGGCGACAAGCAGAGGAAAAAGGAACCGCCAAACACACGCAGCGGCTCACGCCCACGGACAGCAACCAATCTCGCGAGAGTTGGGGCCCCGTAGCCGCCGTGAGTCGGAAGTGGAGAAGAACGGGCCAATCAAACAGAAGAAGCGCGGCGATGACGCGATGGCGCGCGTGCGCAGCGTTTTTCCGGGCTGTTGTTCCGGGCGGCGACCCGGAAGCCGGGAGAGACGAAAGAGAGCGAGAGGCGGAAAAAGGAAGAGGCTTCCTGAAGGTGGAGGAGGAGGGACAAGGTGGGGAGCGAGCCTCCTAGCTGAGGGTAAGACCGTTGGGACAAGTTGACCGGGGAAGATGTCGAGAAAAGACAGGGCAGGCAAGAAGAAATAAGGTGTTTTCATGACGAGTGAAGGAGACGAGAAGGGGTGAAATCCCTAGTTTTTGGCGGCACGAGCCGAAGATTAAGAAGCAGCCAAGTGGCCCAGGACAAAATTGCGACGTTGTAACGCGATGCTCATCTCTGAGGAACTCAGCAATGAAAAGCACGTTCGGTTATTCTGCATATGTCCCTAAAAGGGCTCCAGAATGGTGGCCTTGTCACTTCCGAATAGGTGTGTCAGGATCCCTTAGAAAACAGACTTGTACCAAGGCTCGAGGTCTCCCTTTCGTCAGGGTGAAATTGGTAAATAAAAGGTTGCTGCACCGTCACGATGGGACTGGTTCAGGAAGAGTTGCAGATAAGCACCAAACTGGGTTCTGATCTTAATTCCTCTAACACGTTGGTGTCCTCCCATAAGTCACTTCAACGCTTCTGGGCCTCAGTTTCCCTAGACCCTACCCAGCTTTCATTTGGGTTATTTCCAGATATGATGCTAGAAAATGCCATGAGTTCCCCATTGTTTTACTGTAACGTCCTAACTTACAAGGGCTTGAAGTTAGAAAGGGATTTATACACAGAACACTGATGGGAGCGATTTCTTTTTTTTTTTTTTTTTGAGTTGGAGTCTCACTCTGTCGCCCAGACTGGAGTGCAGTGGCCGCTCCCGGCCACCGCAGCCTCGATCCGCTGGGTTCTGGCGATCTTTCCGCCTCAGCCTTCCAAGTAGCTGGAACCACAGGCACGCGCTACCACTCCCGGCTGATTTTTTTTTTTTATTGTAGAGATGATGTCTCGCCAAGTTGCCCAGGCAGGTCTCGAACCCGTGGGCTCAGGCAATCCACTCACCTCAGCCTCCCAAGGCGTGGGATTACAGGCAGAGCCACCGAGCCCGGCTGATGGGAGCGATTTCTTTTCCAGAAAATATCTTTATGGTTTCATTTATGTTTGTAATTTCTTAACGAGAATTGTGACTTTGAAAAAACTTGCAATGTCAGATTTCCTCTGAAAAGGAAGCATTTCTTTTCATTAGTGCATACCCACAAAAACCACTTACAAGATGATTCCCAAATAGTTAATATTTTACATACTGAAAACTTATTTTGTTCTGTTTGAAACCACATATACCTAGAAATTGGGTTGTGTCTCATATTCTTTGGGGAACAAATGGAAAGTATCTTCCATTGATGAAAAAGCAAAAGATACTGTGTGGTTTGCAAATGTTAGGCGTGAAACTACAAGAAAATCAAAGTACTAATTAATAATCAGTGAGATATCAATAAGGAGTTATTTTTTTAAATACCCTCTGCAACCTTTTAAAAATGAATTATCTATGAATTTTTCATCCGAGAGTGTGCTTATGTTTTGAAAATGTTTACTAACATATGGTGACTGATGGAATTATTTTCATTATAAATACATTTATAAGGCTTTGTTTAGTTTTTGTTAAATTAATATGCCAGGTAAATAGCAGATGTGCAGTGTTTATGGAGCATCATAATTTCTTTGATTGAAGTTTTTTTGGGTTTGTTTTGGTTTTTGTTTTGTTTTTTACACATCTTAAAATTATTGTATTTTCTGTAGTCCCTAAGGATCACAGATGTGGAGAGAAAGCCTATAGGATAAAGAAAAGTGCATTTATTAAGACAAGAAATTTTGTTACATCTGGATGCAGACATTATACGTGTGATTTATCAAATGTAGCCTTGTGACCTTGGGAATACAGGAACATAGAGAGTTTAACATCTCATAAAGAGAAGTTAAAGCTCCAAAAGAGGAAAACTGAATATATATATGTACACACACATCTGACAAATGAAAAATTAAGAAGGGGTGTAGTGAAGGTGTAGTGAAAGCTTCATTCAAATCAAAATCTTTCAAAGTACTCCTCATTTAAATAATGTTCCATTACTGATAAAGTGTCAACCAGAGTATGCTTGGAGTAGACACTCATTTTATTCCATTAGTTCTGATTCTAAATATTGAGTAGGATCAGATTCCTACTAGAATTTGGAGAAACTGAATTTGTATTTCTCTGTAAATAGTTTATGGAAAGCTGTCACAATAGTAATTTTGAAATTAAAATAATGTATTTTAACTTAATATGATGGGAACTTTTATTTACTTTTATTTTGGGATGATATATAGTCCTACAAGGAATATTGTAAATCGCTACAAGTTGTAAAGGTGTCAAACAATCAGTAATATATATTGAAAATAGATCTAACTTGGGTCATCATAGGCCAAAAAGGACATATGTAAATTATGGTCTCTCCTTACAAGGAAGTTTCTGAATAGTTACAGTGCTTTATTTGTAAGCATTAAATAATGAGTGCATGGAAAAGTAAATATTCCAAATTATAAATAAAGGTAATTGATATGGAAGTCTTAGTTCATTTAGCACTATAAATTACAAAATCCTTTTCATATTTTTTCATTTATGGTAATAAAGAGATTTTTAACTCCATTAAGGATGGAAAACAAAACACATGTAATTGTTTTGTTAATTGAGAAGCATCTTAGGATCATGACTTAAAACACTGACTCAGGAACTGTCTGGATTTGGGTTCTGTGACTTTGAGCAAATTACTTAGCCTTCTGTGCCTCTGTTTTCCCGTCTGTAAAAAGAGAAAATGATGGTACTCACCCTCATCAAATTGTTGAGGAACTAAAAGTAATTCTTATAGAGTCGGGAAAATTATAAGCACTCAATAAATGTTATTAATATTCAATGACATAGACTAAACTATAGGTAGCCATTTTTAGTCCCAAAGTTTATCCCAAATTCAATAATTTGTTCACTGCCTTTTTATGATTGGACACATTGATCTGTACACAAGTGCTTAAGGGAAAAATGAATATGAGTTAAGAGCCTTAGAAGGTTTTACAAAAAGATAAGACTTAAGTTGGGGTCTGAGAAAAAGTACAAATTTACTTTAGGAAAATAGCCTGATGTTAGTATTTAGTGACATAGGCACTGAAGATAAGAAGGCTAGCAGGAGTCCAAGTGTAAGTTTCTGATTTGCAGCAGTGAATGGAAAGGCAGAAAAAAATGACAGATATTAAGAAAGGCAGTGAGGCAGACAGCAAATACTGGGTGGCATAGTAACAGTGGCTGGTGAATCAGAAGGATAGCAAGGGTAGGGAGATGAAGGAAAAGACAGGACTGCTTGTTAAGAAAGTAGTCAGGGCCGACCTGTAGAGCTGTGTAAGCAGGACGCATGTTACTCACCAGCCAATCATGAGGGCACAGAACATACTGGTTATACAGCAATGGCATGTGCTTTACTTTAAAGGTCTGGAGAACCAGTTTGTTTCTGGAGGCCCACTGTTTTAGTTCATAAAGGGCAATATATATTAATAAAGTACTTAAATATACTTTTATGCATTCTTTACAGTATTATTAAAAATATTACTTAGTTTTTTTTCTTTTACCAACGTCTCCCCAAATTCTCACCCCCACCCCTTCCACCATTGTTTTTATTTTGATAACTGTCTTAGTCTGTTCAGGGGTATAACAAAATACCTTAGACTGGATAATTTATAAACAACATAAATTTATTTCTTACAGTTCTGAAAGCTGGGAGGCTCAAGAACAAAACACCAGCAAATTCAGTGTCTGACACCTTCTTGCTGCGTCCCCATATAGTGGAAGGGGGATGGCAGCTCCTTTCAACCTCTTTTATCAGGACATCATTCATGCGGGCAGAGTCCTTATGACTTAATCACTGCCCAAAAGACCTTCACCTGTTAATACTGTCATATTGAGTATTAGGTTCCACCATATGAATTTGGGGGCACACCAACATTCAGACCATAGCAGAGACCAAAGACAATAATATAAATATTCTGGCTACAATATGATATTTTCATACTGAATGTGAAAATCTTTACATTCAAAAATGGTGCACTTAAAATAACAAAACTTAAGGCAAAAATAGGTCTGGGAAAGACCTCTCAAAACCTGAGCAACTGAACAGTTGTTCCCGAGCTCTGCTGCTCATTGGTATCACCTGATGATATTGATGACCAACTCCCACACTCACATATTCTGAATTAAATAGTATGGGGGAGAAGCTGGGTCTCAGGATTCTAAAACATCCCTAGATAACAAATATGTAACAACATTTGGCAGCCACCGAACTGTAGCATTAGCTGAGATAATCCAAATGAAAATATTAACTCATTTTGAAAGGACATGCAAAATTTCTAACAAATGCTATAGTAACATACAATTTAAAGAAGGGTAGACACTGATGAGTGATGGAAACGGGCAGGAGAACATTACCATCAGAAGTTGCAGGTGGAGAAGTAATTGCAAATTTTGCTGGAAATGTAGAGATATCAGAGTTGAATGGCTCTGACACATTGTCCAATGTTGCGTTTGTACAGAGATCAAAGATAACTGCAACATTAGCACCATCCAAATGGAGTACCTGGCTGAACCAAGCCTAAGTACAAATTGGGCGTCACAAGGTGAAAAGACATAATTTGAGTACTGTATTCCTCTGACCCTGGTGCAATCATGCAGTCGACTGCAATACTTGTATTTCAGCTAATTGTGTTTTTGTAGCACAAGACATTAAAGTGCTAAGAAAAAAATAAGTATGAAACACCTTCCACATTATTCTAACATTATTCCCCTGTTTAACAATCGTATATGAGCTGATAGGTACTATTTTTTTAAAAGCTGCTGTAGCACAATAGACCATTTAATATTCTACTGAGAATCTGGACTTCAAATATGGTTAAACTGTCCCTGTTTTACTTAACTCTTCCTGTGGTTCATAGCTTTTTTTAGCACCAGGTAATTTTTCAGGTAGGCAGTTCTCCCACCTCTGACTTTGCCCTGGAAGAGTTCTTGAATTCATATGACTTGGGGCAGCTTAATTTAAATAACACATAGAGCCTGTGACTAATCTAAGTGGAGCACCCACACCTGAACATTTTCAATTTTTTAAAAATAAGTTACCCTGTATGTGTTATCACTGTAGTGAAGCAGATTAGGGAGCATTATTTTAAGCTGAATGCATTTACCTGCCTTTTGTCTTTCCTGGCTTTTAGAGATAGTTGTCTTTAGCAACTTGCATTGCAATACAGGTAAAATTATACCATTCTTTTCATTAATGATTTTGGCATGCCAGAATTGGAAAATAATATTGATGGCAGGAATTACCTTAGGTCTCCAGGATCTTCAACCTGAACTCATTCCTGAGTGTTATAATCCACACTGAAGGAATACATTGATTTAAACGTAACATGGAAATTATATTTCAAGAGAATGCAAAGTAAACTCATTGATGTAGTTGGAGAAAAATACTGAGGTTAGGTTATGAGGGATAAGTAATGTGAGAAGGTACAGAAAGATAAATAGAGTGGCGAGAATGAAGTATAATGATTACATTGATTAAAGCTAAGCGTAAGTAACCTCCAGTCACTAATGGAAAACAAATGCCTGAAATTCCATGAAAACACATATGGAACAGAAAAAAAATAAAAAGAAAATTAAAGCTTTCCCTCTATTTCTGATAAGTTCTCATTGTATAAGAAAACTTACGTTGTTTGTTTTTGTAACTAACATAGAATTACTTTTTCACTTCCACCCTTTTTCTTTCATACCAGGGATCATGGATATTTAGATCTAAAAGGGAACCTAGAAATTTCTTTTTTTATTATTTTAAAGATGTGAGGTACAATTCAGGGTTAAGTATACAAATGTTCATTATGCAAGTACTCTTGTTGATGGGGTGTGGACCCGCCCCCGGCAGAATCTCACTACTGCCAATCCCTCCCAGAACCTAGGAATTTCCACATTCCTCATCTTATGAATTAGGAAACTGAGTCCCAAAGAAGCTCAGTGACACTCTTAGGGTCACATAGTAGAACCTACCATGAAGGCCTCTTGCATTCTAGTTCAGTGCTGCTTATAATTAATAATAAAGTAATTGTTGTACTCACAACTACAGTTGGTCAGCACATAGCCATGGATGTGTCATTGTCTGCTTTTGTAGGTAGACTTTTTCAAAGGTCCAAAGGTATTAATATCCACATACTCAAAGGCAAGTTCACAGTTTTCAGATATCAATACCAATGGGAAGAATAAAAAAAGCAACACAGATTTTGTGGTTGGCAGAATAAAGGTACCACCACATGCCTGGCAACTGGGATTATGTTACCTTACATGGCAAACAGCACTTTTCATGCGATTATAGTTAAGGACCTTGAGATGAGGAGGTTACTCTTGATTATCCAAGTGGGTCTACTCTAATCACATGAGATCTTAGAGTGGCAAAAGAGTGGATCTGAGAGATGTGATGTAAGGTTGGTCCTGCTGTTGATGGCTTTGAAGTCGGAGGAAGGTGGCCATGAGCCAAAGAATATGATGGTCTTTAGAAGTTGGGAATAGCCCTTAGTTTACAGCCAGCAAGAAAACAGGGACCTTAGTCCTACAACAGCAAGAAACAACTCTGCCAATAATCTGGGTGGGAAGTGGATTCTCCCCTAGTACCTCCAGAAAGGAATACATTCTACCAAAACCTTGATTTTAGTCCATTCAGATCCATACCAGACTTCTGACTTATAGAACTATAAGATGATTTATAAAGTGTTTGACATCTCTAGACTTGTGGTAATTTGTTATAGCAGGAATGGAAAAGTAATAGATAAAACCTCTTAATTTATTATCTTCCTGGATTTTGACTAAAGAAAGTCACGGGAAAAGTGACTGTTCTGTAGTTAGGCAATTTGGAGCATTTTTGATTCATTCTAAACAACTTAAGTATTATTCCCCATGACCATCTTTTTCTGTGGCACAAAGTTCTTCTAAATTCTAAGTCCCTAGAATCTCCTCCACAGTGACATTTAAGTGAAAGATGAGTTTCTTCAATTCAAATTACTGTTTAATTCATTTGTGTGCTTTTCTCATTGTATTACTCTATTTTTCATTACCATAAAGGAATACCTGAGACTGGGTAATTTATAAAGAAAAGAGGTTTATTTGGTAACAGTTCTGCAGACTAAAGGAGCATAGCATTAGCATTGCTTCTAGGAGACCTCAGGAAGCTTACAATCCATAGTGGAACAGGGAGGAGAGCCAGTGTGCCATATGGTGAGAGAGGAAGCAAGAGAGAGAAGGAGTTGCCAGACTTTTAAAACTACTGGCTCTTGCCTTATGAATAGAGCAAGAACATACTCATTACCACAAGAATGGCACCAATCCATTCATGAGGGACCTGCCCCCATGGTCCAAACACTTCCCTAGATCCCAACATTGGGGATTACATTTTAACAGGAGATTTGGAGGGGACAAATATCCAAACTGTATCACTCATTATACTGTCATTATTATTGTCATAACAAGTAGAAGTGCTACATGTTCAGCCTTTACCTAAATGTTAAGTCGTCTTGATCAAGCACCTACTATATTTTCAGCCACTATCACTCCTGTGGTTTATGCTCCCCCGCCCCAGGTTTTGTCTTCTTGCTTAAGTCGTTTTGTTAGAAATTGACAGAGCTAGTCTTTGAACCTAGACAGTCAAACTCCACTATACTACACTGCCATAACATTGTTGTCCAAGAGAGATACACAATAATGTGAAAAAATAA
The DNA here is from genome assembly GCA_963574415.1 of Tarsius wallacei. NCBI lineage: Eukaryota > Metazoa > Chordata > Mammalia > Primates > Tarsiidae > Tarsius > Tarsius wallacei. Next base: position 15,825 of record CAUYQG010148044.1, on the reverse strand, counting down.
AAGACATGATGTAGACAAAGGGTCAGTTAAGGTTATTCAGATTTGGGTACTTGTGACTATTTGTTCAGATTCCTGGTTAGGACAGGTACAAAGAGGAAGAGGCAGATTCAACACTTTTTTTTCTTCTGGGGCATTTCATTTCTTCTTCAATATTAGGCATCTGTGTTACTACTAAGTTTCTATAATAGGGCTTGGCACGCTTACAGTCCTTGAATCAAAATTTTTTGGTAAATAAATTTTATTGGCACACAGACACACCCATTAATTTATATATCATCTATGATTACTTTGGTGCTATCACAACAGAGTTGAGTAATTGCAGCAGAGGCCTGTAAGACCTAAAATACTTATTAACTGGCTCTTTACAGAAAGTTTGCAGACCCCTATTCTCTAATGTCAACTAATGAAATTTCCAAAGCTTTTGTATCCACATTACCCAACTTATCATTCTGACCAACCCAGCTTTGAGATTTGATTCCTCCATTCTTGTGAACTTAACATCTTACATTGAAAATAACTAAGCAAAACAAAACAGTACAAAAACTCAGATTGGATTTCAGAGGAATGTCTGTGTTGTTTCCTCCCTCCCTGCCTTCCTTCCTATTGTTTTTGGAATTTCAATCAAGACCATGCAGGGACTTTTCCAAGTCTTTACCTCCATGTGATGATAACTCATATAATGGGATTTTTCATGCATGTGGCACGATAGGAATAAAGGATGATCTGCATTTTTCAATATGTGCCAGAAAATTAAAAATCACCAATGTGTCAAAATAATTCAGTGGATTGAAACAAATTCTCAGTGGAGAGGTTTTTTTTGAAAACAAAAAGAATTCAAATTAAAGACAGCTATTTGTAGAGGACATTAATCATTGTATTTTTGGCTGCTCAACATCAGAACTCTTTTTATTCCTTGAGAATTCCCTATTTTAAGAGTTTTGATGGTAGATAAAGCCCAATGTAATAGGCACTTGAGCATTTCCTGATGTTTCTTGCAGCGAGAGAGGCCTAGTCTCTGCTTATCACCACCCCAGTCTTTAATCTGGGTCTATATGCTGCAAAACAGCAGGACTTAAGAGAACCTACTCTGATGGTCACACCAGTTATAGCAAGAGCAAGTTTGTAAAGGGGCATGCCATTGATGCCAGTGGTGGCATCCAGGGCACAGTAGGCAGTGCCAGTTACATTGGGGCACAAGCTTCAGTCTGTACTGTTTGGCAGTGGTGTCCACAGGGTCCTAACTGTCCCAGCTTGCTGTGTGTTTGGGACACACTGCAGGGGACATGTTACCTGGCTACCTATCATCTAAATCTTGTTTTCTGGTCAGTCTTGAGATTGTGTGAGCTATGCAAATTCTTCAGTAAATCCTTTTCCTGACTAAATCAGCTCAAATTGGTTTCTGTTGGTAATAACCAAGAATTCTGACTGTATAATGGTTCTGGTTTTCACAGAAATGTTCTGAAGCATAGTGCACATTTACTCACCTTCCTCAATATGGGATTTGGGTGTGTAAATGTTAGCAGTGAGCTACAATAGTCTTCAAACATTTTTGCTCATATAACTTCTAAATCTTTTTAAACTATACAAATTTAAACTAATTAATACCCCTTTGTACAAGCTTACTTTAAAATTGTAAAATTTTATAAGTTTATTAATTGCAAATAATGTAATTCCTGGCACATAGTATTTCAGTGTATGTGTTTTAAATATATTTTATCTTACAGCTGCAGATTTAACTCAAAGTTATGACAGAGCCCATACTCATTACCAAACCCATCAGTGGACTTTATTTTTCTATTTAAATAAATATGTTATCACACATCCTGTTAGAACTGTTAGAGAGTCAATCCACCATGAGCCCTGAAAATGACTGCACATTCTTTCTGGGGATGCCATGAATGCAAAGCCCTTACCACTCCTTACCTGGGCAATTTTTACATCTCTTCCAGCTCAACTTCTAGGTAAATAGATGTATAATAACACCAATTTTCCAAGTCTCTCAACATGATTTCAGTGTGCTCCAAGGTACGTTCAGTTGTCAATATGTACATCTCTGTGTTTGAAGGTTGTTTCTGGCTGTTTCTAGCCTGCCCGTGTGTGGCAGGCTAGAAATTCCCAGGAATTAGTAACCCCTCTCCAGGAGCAACCTTCAACTAGTGATTAGGCTGATAAATACCTCAGCCTCTTCATTAACCATGTGGGATAATTCAGGTGACATATCTTCAGTCATTCAGCATATCAGCTGGCTCCCTTTTCTTGTAATATTTCACTTCCTTACTGGTTTTCAAAAAAAGTCAAAAAAACTACTTGCACTTAAATTCTTGCCCCAGGATCTGCTTTTGGAAAAACCCAAGCTAAGATAGATATTGTGAATACTTCTTCCTTTAAAAGGGATTTGAATCTTACCTGAGTTTGAGGAGCAGTAACTCAGCCCCAGTTCTTTTCATCATTTGATTTCATCTTTCATGTGAAGCAAAAGACAGAGTAGGGCTTCTGCCCATCTTCACAGATCTGCATAAATCTCTTTAAATATTCCTGGGTAGGCAACCACTGCTACCAGTGGGTTTAAAGTGGATTGTTTACTGTAAAACAAAATTCCTGTCTTTGGTAGACTGTAGCCAGTCAACTGCACTAAACTTCAACTTGTCTTAATGATGTAGCAAGAAATGAAACACAGAAATAACTTAGTTGCCTGACTGTAACACAGAAACAGTTATTTCATGATGTTAGGGAGGCTCTTGAATGTTGGGGTGTACCTCATCAAGTCTGAAATGGTGTAAAAGGCAGAAAGTCGGCCAATATTCAGAGCTGATCTTACCTGATTCATCCCCCTGAGATGATGAGATGCTCAAATTCTGGGTCTACCTCCTGCTTGTCACAGCCACTGATTTATATCCTTAATTTCATGTATGTAATTTGCCCTGTTACTTACTCGTTCAAAGCCAACCAAGGTGAAAGTGCTCTTAGGTAAATGTGAATTGTCATTCTCACCTGTTCTCCAGCACTAACCAGCCTCTGTGGTCTGGCAATAGGGGGTGACCACCAATAAACCTGTATATCCTCAAACACATTAGGCTCTTCAGGCAAACATTTGACACATCTGTGCTCACCTTCCTCCCCGACACCAGAGTGATCTATTTGTGGCTTTCCAGAAGCCTGAGCCAAACTCATAGTTTGGTGATTTTAGTCTTAGAAATGAAGGCTTGAGCTACCGGTATCTCATTCCTGGAGTAACTGGGTACATGGTGATGAAATTGCAAGGGCCTGGCGTTTGTAGAATATGTCACTCTTACCAATTTAGTATAAGAGATTTTAAAAGTGTGTTTCCATTTCTTGCCTCAGAGAATCTTTGTGAAAGTAGCACTTCTTTCTTCTCTTTGTAGCTGTCTCTCCTTCCTCCATCTGAGTTTAGACAGAAGACCACGGGGTAAGAGTGAAGAAAAAATCCTCTTTTTAGTCTCTTTCCATTCTATGCAAATCAATGTATGCAAATAAATGACTGTGAACACATCAGAAATTTCCAGTCTGACCTAAATTTCAGCAGTTGACACAACTTTATCATACATTTCTCCTCTCCATGCACACCTCTCCTAAGAAATGAGGTTTAACCTACTCATTCAAAAATGTATAATGAAAATGTGACATATAAAAAAATAGAAAAGTAATTTGATAGAATATCAGAAAGAATACATTTTCCTTAAGACATTTACCACTCTCGTAGAGTATAAAAATATATATCTATATGCAAATATATCTTCATATATATATATACACACACATACATATTCATGTGTGTTTGTGTATGTATGGGGTGGGACCCTGAAAAACCAGGATTTATGTGTGTGTATGTATGTATGAGGGGAGACCCTGGAAAACTGGAATTTATTCATACAAAACTGTGTATTTATTCTTACATGTTTAAACTTCAGTCACCTTCAAAGTACTCTCTGATGCAACACACCTATAGAGACACTTTTTCTCAATGCTCAAAATAGTTTCTGAACTCATCAATTTTGATGCCTTTTAGTGCTTCTGCCGTTTTTGGTATCATCTCTTCCACATAGGCAAAACGTTTCCCCTTGAAGACTTTTTTCATCCAGGGAAATAGAAAAAGTCGCTCCGGATGAGATTGGGTGAATAGGGATGGTGGGGCACAGAGGTCATACTGTTTTGGGTCAAAAACTGCTGAACACTGAGTGCAGTGAAAGCAGGTGGATTGTCATGGTGAGAGAACTAGTCACCTGTTTACCAGAACTTGGGAATGTTTCTTCTGCAAATCATAACACAACATTCTCAAAACTTCCAGATAAAAACTTTGGTTGATCATTTGACCTGGAAGAACGAATTTCAGGTGTACTACAAGGAGCCCACCCACCAAAAAGATAATTCTGGGTTTTTTTTGCCCCCCCCTTGTATATATATTCCATTAACCAACATAGGAAAGCAGAAAGAAAGTATGTAGTAGTATTTATCACCACACAGATACTGTTAGGAACAGCATCTCTTTGCGTAGCCAAACTTCAGTTTCTTAGAGGGTAGTATCTCTTGCCCCTTTCAGTTGCCAAGGTAACTGGGCATCAAGAGTATACTACCCGGCCAGCGAAGTGGCTCAAGCCTGTAAACCCAGCACTTTGGGAGGCCGAGGTGAGGGGATTGCCTGAGCACACAGGTTTGAGGACAGCCTGGGCAACTTGACAAGACCTCATCTCTACAGTAAATCAAAAAAGTAGCCAGGTGTGGTAGCGCGCTCCTGTAGTTCCAGCTACTTGGAAGGCTGACGTGGAAGGATTGCCTGAACCCAGCGGGTCAATGCTGGGATGGCCATGAGCGTGCCACTGCACTCCAGCCTGTGTGACAGAGTGAGACTCCAACTCAAAAAGAATATGCTACCAGAGAGCAAACCTTATTTCCTGACCATTACCCCTTCTACAAAGGGAGCAGAGTGCAAGCTAATATGATGATCATTGGTTATCTAAAGTTAAATAAAAAACCATTCTTAGTTTTGAAGAGTTTACACTGTAATGACATCTTTTCTAACATAAATAGAACTAGCTGAGATTGTTTTCCCTGTGAATTTGGGTTGGTAGACAAGGGAATGGAGTTACACACAATTAGCTCAACTTTCAATGAAAGCAGGATCTTGGATGGAAATGAGAATTGGAAGGATCCTGTTTTGCATTAGTGGATTATTCTTTGTATCCAAGAAATGGAGGTATAGGCAAAGGTCTGAGACTGGTTGGCAGAGACAGAATGAATCCATTTTAGATAGCTGAACTAAAATGCATATATTAGTTTAGGAATAAGTTACTAATTGAATGTCTCCTGCCTAAGTTAGTGGGATAACTCACCCAACGTTGCTTGAGAAAAGATTATTGATATCTCCTGGCCTGTTCCCTTAATCATTTCATACCCTCCCTTCAAGGCATTGCTGTGACTTCTCATCCACTAAGGGGCAAGTTCAAGCCCATGAACAGGATACCTAGACTATTTCACTCTAATTTTTTTTTTCAAGTTCATTTCAGTAGCTTTGGGAAGTACAAATAATTTTGGTCTGGGCTTTAAGAGTACGTATCATCCCCAGCTGTGCACATTGTATCCAATAGGTGATTTTTGGGGGGCTTCCATCCCCCAATGAGTCTCTAGTGTCCATTATACAATTTTTCTGTCTTTGCATATCTTTAGTTTAGCTCCCACTTAAAAGTGAGAACATGCAGTGTTGGTTTTTTGTTCCTGAGTTAGTTCACTTAGGATGATGTCCTCCAATTCCACCCAACTTGCTGCAAAAGACATTATGTCATTCTTTTTGATAGCTGAATAATATTTCATTGTATATACATACCACATTTTTATTATCCACTGACAGGTTGATGGGCATTTAGGTTGATTCCACATCTTTGCAATTGTGAATTGTGCGGCAATGAACATGAGGGTGTAGGTGTTATTTTCATATAACAACCTCTGTTCCTTTGGGTAGCTACCTAGTAGTGGGATTGCTGGATCAAATGGTAGATCTACTTTTAGTTGTTTGAGAATTCTCCATACCACTTTCCATAATGGTTGTTTAATTTGTATTCCTACCAACAGTGTATAAGCATTCTCTTTTCTCCACATCCATGCCAACATCTATTTATTTTTATTTTTATTTTTTAGGAATGGTCATTCTGATTTGTGTAAAGTAGTATCTCATTGTGGTTTGTATTTGCATTTTCCTGGTGATGTTGAGCATTTCTTCATAAGTTTGCTGGCCATTTGTATATCTTCTTTAGAGAGATATGTTTGTTCATGTTTGCCCATTTTTTTGATAGGGTTATTTGATTTTTTGTTTGAGATCTTTGTAGATGCTGGATATTAGTCCTTGTCCGATGTATAGTTTGTGAATATCTTCTCCCATCTTGTAGGTTGCCTATTTGCTCTGTTGATTTTTTCTTTTGCTATGAAGAAGGCTTTTTAGTGTAATTGTGTCATACTTGTTTATTTTTGGTTTAGTTGCATTTGCTTTTGGGCTTTTAGCCATAAATTATTTGCCTAGGCCAATGTCCTGAAGATTTTTTTCTAGGTTTTCTTCTGGTATTTTTATGGGTTCAGGTCTGACATTTAAGTATTTAATCCATCTTGAGTTAATTTTTGTATATGGGGAGAGATGGGAATCCAGTTTCATTGTTCTGCATGTAGCTATCTAATTTTCCTAACACCATTTGTTAAATAGGATGTCTTTTTCCCAGTATATGTTGTTATCTGTCTTGTCAAAAATCAGATGGCTGTAGGTATTTGGGTTTGATTCTGTATTCTTGATTCTGTTCCATTGGTCTATGCTTTTGTACCATTGCCATGATGTTTTGGTTACTACAGTCTTATAGTATAATTTGAAGTCAGGTAATGTGATGTTTTCAGCTTTGTGTTTTTTTTTTTTTTTCCCTGAGTATTGCTTTGGCTATTCTGGCTGTTTTGTTTGTTTTTGTTTTTTTGCTCCATATGAGTTTTAGGATTGTTTTTCTAATTCTGTGAAAAATTACATTGATAGTTTGATAGGGACTGTGTCGAATCTGTAGATTACTTTGGGTAATATGGTCATTTTTAACAAGGTTGAATCTTTCAATTCATAAGCATGGGATGTTTCTCCATTTGTGTCCTCTCTAATTCCACCAGAATTTTGTAGTCTCCTTGTAAAGATCATTTAGCTTTTGGGCTGCTAGTGTAAATGGAATTGAGTTATTTATTTGATTCTCAGCTCGGTCACTGTTGTTGCATAACCGTGCTACTGATGTGTGTGTTGATTTTGTATCCTAGAACTTTAACAAGTTCAGTTATCAAGTCCAGAAGTCTTTTGGAGTCTGTAGGATTTTCTAGGTATAAAATAATACCATCAGCTTACAGAGATAGTTATATTTCTTCTTTTTCAATGTGGATACTCCTTACGACTTTTTTTTTTCTTGGCCTGATTGCTCAACTAGGACCTCCAGTTCTGTGTTGGATGGGAATGGTGAAAGTGAGCATCCTTGCCTTGTTCCAGTTTTGAGGGTGAGTGCATTCAACTTTTCTTCATTCAGGATGGCATTCGCTGTGGGTTTGTCATACATGGTTTTTATTATTTTGAGAAATGTTCCCTCCATGTCTTTTTTGCTGAGGGTTTTTGTAATGAAGGAATGCTGGAGTTTATCAAATGCTTTCTCCATGTCTATTAAAATGATCATATGATTTTTTTGCTTTTAATTCTGTTTATGTAGTGAATCACATTTATTGACTTGCATGTGTCGAACCACCTTTATATCCCAGGGATAAAAACCATTTGGTTGTGGTGTATTATTATTATTTTTATGTGCTGTTGAATTCAGTTTGCTAATATTTTGTTGATCTATGTTTATCAGGGATAAACATATCAGGGATAAATCTATGTTTATCAGGGACATTGGTCTGTAGTTTTCTTTTTTTGTTGTTGTTGTGTCTTTTCCTGGCTTTGATATCAGAGTGATACTGACTTCATATAATGAGTTAGGGAGGACTCCCTCCTCTTCAATCTTGTGGAAGAGCTTCAGTAACATGAGTACCAGTTCTTATTTGAAGGTATGGTAGGATTCAGCTGTAAGTCCAACAGTCCTAGACTTTGTTGTTGTTGTTGTTGTTATTCTTGGGAAACTTCTATTTGCTGTTTCAGTCTCACTACCCATTATTTGTCTGCCCAGGGTTTCTATTTCCTTCTGATTTGAGGTTGGAGGATTGTATGTTCACAAGAATTTATCCATTTCCTCTAGATTTTCCAGTTTGTTTGCATAGAAGTATTCATAATAGTCTCTGATCATCTTTTCAATTTTGATTGTATCAGTTGTAATGTCTCCATTTTCATTTGATTGGGTAATTTGAACCTTCTTTCTTCATTTCTTAGTCTAGTTAGTGGTCTATCAGTTTTGTTTATTTTTTTTCAAAAAACCAGCTTTTGGTTTCATTTGTCCTTTGTATTTTTTTTTTTTTTTAATTTCAGTTTCATTTTGTTCTGCTCTGATCTTATTTCTTTTCTTTTGATAGTTTTGGGTTTGGTTTATTTGTGTTTTTCTAGTCCCTTGAGGTGCAATATCAGGTTGTCAATATGTGATCTTTCAGTATTATCAATGTAAGCTTTAAGTACTATAAATTTTACTCTGAGCATAGCTTTAACTTTGTTCCAGGGGTTTTGATAAACTGTTTCATTGTTATCATTTGTTTCAAGGAAGATTTTAAATTTTCAGTTTGATTTCATTGTTGACACAAGGATCATTCAGGAGTAGATTGTTTTGCTTACATGTTTGTGTTTGGTTTCCCTAAATGTAGTTAATTTCTGGTTTTATTCCACTATGGTCTGAGAAGATTCCTGATACGATTTTGATTTTTTTGAATTTATGAAGACTTGATTTTTGACTTATCATATGGTCTATCTTGGAGAATGTTCATATACTGATTTTTTAAAATGTATATTCTGTAGTTTTAAGATGGAAAGTTCTGTAGATATCTGTTAGTTCCATTTGTTCTAGGGTCTGGTTTAATCCCAGTATTTCTTTATTGACTTTCTGCCTTGATGATCTGTCTATTGCTGTCAGTGGAATGTTGTCTTCTACTATTACTGTACTGCTGTTTCCCTCTTTTTTAGGTTTAGCAGAATTTGTTTAATAAAGCTGGGGCTCTGGTGTTAGGTACATATATATTTAAAATTATTATATCTTCTTATTGGTTTGATCCCTTTACCATTATATAATAACTATATTTGTCTTTTTTTATTTTGTTAATTTGAAGTCTGTTGTATCTGATAGCAGAATGACTTATTCTGCTTATTTTTGGTTTCTATTTATGAGAAATATTTTTCCACCCCTTTATTTTGAGTTTATAGGAGTCTCTGTGAGTTAAGTGAGTCTCTTGAAGACAGCAGATATTTGAGTTGTGTTTTTTTTTTTTAATCCATTTTGCTAGTCTGTATCTTTTAAGTGGGGCATTGAAACCATTAACATTCAGAGTTAATAAGGATATGCAAGGTACTATATTTCATTCGTCATACTGGTTGTCATCTGATTGCTTCATTTATTTATTTTCTCTATTGTGTTGGTGTTCCTTCCATGATGCTATAAGTTTTCCGGTTTCCAGTGTTTTTCCACTGCTGTATTTCAACTTTTGTTTCAATAATTGGAACTCCTTTGTAGAGTTCTTTCAGTATTTCTTATAGAGCCCATCTAGTGGTGACAAATTCCCTCAGTTTTTGCTGGTCTAAAAAATACTTCATTTCTCTTTCATTTATGAAACTTAGTTTTGCAGGATACAAAATCCTGGGCTGACTGTTACTCTGTTTTAGGAGATTAAAGATAGGGTCCCAATCTCTTCTGGCTTGTAGGGTTTCTTCTGAGAAGTATTCTGTCAGTATGATATGTTTACCTTTGTACATTTTTTGATTCTTTTGTCTCACTGCTCTTAAAATTCTTTCTTTCACAATAACTTTTTATAACCAGATGATTATATGCCTTGGGCATGACCTTTTTAGAATGAATCTACTCGGGGGGTTTTGGGCTTCTTGTATCTGAATGTTTTCCTCCATTATTCCCTCAAATAGGTTTTTCAAACTTGTTGCTTTCTCTTCTTCCTCAGGAACACCTATGATTCTTAGCTTTGAATGTTTATATAATCCCATATTTCTTGGAGACTATTTTTCTGTTCTCTTGATTCTTTTTCCTTTATTGTTCGGTTGTGTTAATTCAAAAGCCTTGTCTTCAAGTTATGAGATTCTTTCTTTTTCTTTTTCTAGTATGCTGTTAAAATTTTCCACTGCATTTTATACTCCCCTAAATAATTCTTTTATTTTCAGAATTTCAGCTTGTGCGTGTGTGTGTGTGTGTGTGTGTGTGTGTGTGTGTGTGTGTTTTAAGGTGTCTACCTCTTTGGAGAATTTTTCACTCATGTCCTGAATAGTGTTTGTTTTGTTTCTTTATGTTGGTTTTCAACTTTCTCCTGAATTTCATTGTTCAATTTTATAATCAACCTTTTGAATTCTATGTGTGGAATTTCAAAAAATTTCATTTTGGTTAGGTTTCATTGCTGAAGTGTTGGTGTGGTCATTTGGGGATGTTGGAGAACTCTGATTTTTCATATTGTCATAATTTTTATTCTGGTTTCTTCTCACTTGGATAGAATATTTCTTCTTATTTGAGGTTGGTAGGGGGCTGATGTAGGTACTGTAGGGTTCCCTTGGTTCTATATAGCCTTGGTGTGGTGAGTTTCTTAATTGCCAGTTGTGGCAGTCCTGTGCTGGGTACCTGCACTGGCTCATGGCATCTTGAGTGGTCGGAGTGGCTTGGAAAGTGGTGTTAGCTGGGGTCTGGCATCGGGCCTTTCCCAAAGCTGAGGTATGATATTGGATGTGGTGGGCTGTGATGTTGACCTCTGGCCAGGAGGTGGCATTTGTGGGAGAAAGCTAGCTGTGATGGTGACTCTGGGTTTTCTCCTTGGTGTGTGTTGTTCCAAGGAAATGCCCAGCCAACTTAGGTGGAGGCCAAGGCTCTGGGGATTACCCTAGTTCTCTATTTGAACCTTCAAGGGGAGGTAGGGAGGAAGACAGGAGCTTGACCACCCTCCAAGAGTGCACTCTCCCTGGCCACTGCAGTAACACTATTGTACAGGACAGGCACAGAAGAGTTTACACAGGGAGTCCCAGGAAATGAGTCCCACCTGGCTTCCCATTTTGGCCTCAGACAGTTTGTCTCGTGAATGTCAAAATGCAGCTGGCCTCAGGGCCTGAGGTGTTCTTACAGCAACCTACCCCAGATATGAACTGGGTTGAGTTCCTGGGGAAATAGAAGCTGGCGCTGCCCAAGGCTTTCTTTTTTTTTCTGCACCACTTCATATAGTCATTGACAGAGTACCTCTGTGGGTAAGACAGTTTCTGGTGAGGGACTAGAGCTCCAGGTACCCTTCAAGTCTGCAACAGGAGCACAGAACTCCTGAATTCCCCTCACTTACCTTCCCTTCTTTGACTGTGGTAGTATAAGCAGGAATTTGGCTAGCTCCAGCCCAGGTTGATGAATTTTTCTCTTCTTTGCACTCTGTGGTTATTATCACTTCTTTGAAGAGTCATGGGGTATGCTGCTGGTCTTATTCCTTTTGGAGGGCTGAGAAGACTCTCTCTATCTTGGTTTACTCCACTGGAGAAACTCACTCTGGCTGCTTCACATTGGCCATCTTTATCCCTCCCTAGCCTCCCCTGAATCTTAATACCCAAGTGTACCCCATTCATTAAAAAATCTTAGGAGAGCTGCTCAGTTCACATCAGACTCCAGGTAAATAAGAAACAAATTCAATTTTGTTTAACAGTAGAGAGTCGGGAGTTTTTAAAATAGCATTTAGTTATACACTATCTTTTTTTCATTTTATAAACTAAGTTTAAATTAGGGTGCGGGTAGTAAAACATGCATAATTTCTGTTTTAATTATTAGTCATGTAATTTTTTTTTTTTTTTTTTTTTGAGTTGGAGTCTCACTGTCGCCCAGACTGGAGTGCAGTAGCCGCTCCCGGCCACCACTGCCTCGACCTGCTGGGCTCCGCGATCCTTCCGCCTCAGGCTTCCAGTAGCTGGAACTATAGGCGCGCCCTACCACGCCCGGCTAATTTTTTGATTTACTGTAGAGATGAGGTCTCGCCAAGTTGCCCAGGTGGGTCTCGAACCCACGGGCTCAGGGAATCCACTCACCTCGGCCTCCCAAAGCACTGGGATTACAGGCTGAGCCACCGAGCTCGGCTAGTCATGTAATTCTAAATGGAGGCAGTTCTGTCAGTGTAGTTAACAAACCTCAATTCAGGAGAAGTTTTATGGAAGTACAAAAACATATTGGAAACTTCAGAATGTTTTATAGTGGAAGTGCAAAAAAGGTATACACATTTTAAATATGAGTTTCACTCAAAAGACGGCATTACTCAAATGAATGTTAGTGTCACCAAGTGATAGGAAAGACAGTCAAAGAAAATGGTGGAAGAACGGTTTAGTGAACGTCATACTACACATTGCTACTGTAATTCAATTCAACTTCAAAAAGTAATTCATAGATAACATCATTTAAAATGTGTATACATTTTGGGGCACCACCTTAGATATTTAATGAAAATTAGGTTAAAAGCTGGAGGAAGAATCTTACTAAAGACTCAGAGATCTAGGATTCTGCCATCCTCAACATTTGGCCTCCAAAGCCACTAAAGAAATGAAAGAGAGGACTTTGGAATTATATGAAATAAAAGCTAGATTTTGATGTGATTTTCTACCTCCCATCTTCCAGAAGTGAGTCACAGTTCCCTAACTGAACTTCATGGGAGGCCAGGAAATATAGTATACTTGTATACCCTGAAAGAGGAGTGGAATTGGTAGACATCTAGCCAGTCTGTGCTGTTACAGAAATCATCTAGAATGAATGATTTTTGTAGACAAAGATAAAATGATTAAAGAATTTGGTTAAAGAACTTGCTTAAGATCATACAGATACCCACTGGCAGAATTAAAGTAGAACTCAGACCTCCTGAACATAATACTTTCTCCAGTGTTCCATAATATCTGCATACATTGACTGGGAGGCTTTGGTTCCAAGTAATGGAAAACTTGAGCCAAAGTGGATTAAGAAAGAAAAAACTTGGGGTTCATGTAATTAAGTTGTGCATACACCGCTCTAATGTTAGGCTTTAAGGGAAACTTAATTCATTGGTTCGCATTGCCATGTGAGCACAGACTCCACTTTGATTCTTGTCACTCTGTCCTCCTCTAGGTGCTAGATTCATTTTCATGATAGACCCCATCATAACAGCATTAATGGACCAACATTCTTCTCACATTGTCCAGGGAAAGTCAGCAGAGCAAGGAAATTTCATTTGTAGAGTCTTTAGCAAATCTCTAATGTTTCAGTGGTCAAAATGTGATACATGCCCATCCCTGAACCAATTGCTTTGGTCAGGTTCAAGACGCTCTGCTGGACTTAACCTGGGGATTGGGTCTATCCTCTTAAACCACATGGCTGCTTTATGCTAGGGATGGGTAAGTTCTCCTAAGGAAAATCAAGTTTCATTTTGTTGGGAAAAAAGAGAAAATGAATGCTGAGGAAGCAGCCAACAAATATACACTATTTTCTAAGATGTATTTAAAACTAAGGCAGCAAAGCTGATAGATGCCTAAGTAATTCATCAATTCAGTTATATTGAGTTGAGTCATATTCCCTATATATAATATTTACAACATGCAAACTATTATTAAAATGTTTTTTTTTTTTATTTTAAATTTGGTTGAGGTTTTCTATATAACAATGAACCTAAGTTTGGAAATAAAGATTTACTGTTGTATGATATGTACAATTGTTATCCTTTTAGTAAGAAGTCCTAAAAATCTTATGGTTTAGAATTTATTTTCTGGAGGTACATGTCAACAAACTTTCTGAACAAATAGCACTACCCACAGCCACTGCTAGCTCAAAGGACAGAGAAACTTTCTTAAGCTTTTTCTCTAATGTTGTCTGTGTCTGATCAGCCCCCCTGTTTATTCTCAAATATACCTCTGAAAATATACTCTTTTTTCTTATCCCAATAAAACCCAGCTTTCCTTATTGTTTTCTTCTTTTTGATCGTTACTTTCAAGCATTTACAATGTCTTAGAATGCTATACACATTGAATAGAATGAATTGTGCAAAATAAACATTTTGTTATAGGTCCAAAAGAACTACATTTTTTTAATGTCTGAGAAAATGTTTCAAAACTCACCACCAGCACAGCCATAAATGGTTTAAGGATAGCCCCTAAACTGCACCATCAGAACTCTTTTATAGAATTTTGTGAAAGACATACTAGATTATTGCCATGAAAATTGATCTCATTTAAAAGATATTATTCTTAAGAACATTCCTCATAAACAACTCATATTTTCGATAGTATCTTTTTTTAAGTTTCTTTTAAAGATTGGACTGCCATTCATGTCAGTGTTTGATAAATCAGAGCAGTGCTGATTAGTACATGGTAATACTTTTGCAATCATCAGTAATAGGCTAGAACTGCAGAGCTATATACGACCTTGCATGGGAAACACAAAACATTATGTCATGCTTTAGCAGTTGTGATTATAAATGATAATATACCATGTGGTAGATGATAAATATATCTAGCAGTAAAACAAGTGAATTATTAAAAATATTTTTATTGTGCTCATTTTTGGTTATTTTTATTTTTGTCAAGTATGGATTGACAATGACTGGTAGTAATATAAAGTGTCCTTTGAAATAACTTTAGGTAAAGAAGTAAGTTTACTTGAAGAAAAATTTTAAAAACACTGAAATTATAGTTATCCTCAGAAACAGTAAAAATCATCAAAGTGGTACAGGTATGACTGGAATTGGGGTAATGTTGACTTTGCCCTTCAGTATGTGCTTATGAACTTGTAATACTAATGAAATTTTGTCTTTTGCATGGAGATGATCGTAGATGTCCTTGAAGAATTTTGAAAGTTGAACAATAACATGCATAGTGCATTTCATGCAGAGAAAAACAAAACATTTTAAAGAGATGTAACTGCTCCTAGGCAGAAAGGTATTAACATTTGTAAGGAATGCATGTGTACTTTAGAAAGATGTTTAGAAATAAAGGTGCAGAAGAAGGAAATTTGTAAGAGCATGCCTTCAACTGAAGAGAGATTGCTCTGTCAGGCTAATTCAAGAAGCTACTTTCAGAAATATAGCTATTTCAGAGACTGTCACATCAAAGCCAGATGTCATTACACATTCCAATAATGCAACTCCTTGTCCTGCTTCCTTGCTTCCCAAATCCCTTGGGGATAATTGGGCTTACTGGTCAGGGCTCACTATGTCTAGAATGCTTGGCAGTCAAACTTCTTATTGTAAATAAGCAAAGTGGCCACTGCACTCCAGTCTGGGTGACAGAGTGAGACTCCAACTCAAAAAAAAAAGAGAGATAGTAAAAAATATTTTAGGCTTTGTGGGCCATGTGGTCTGTGTGGCAACTATTCAGCCCTGCCTTTGTAACATGTTAGTTTCCATAAACAATACACAAATGAATGGATATGGATGTATTCCAATAAAACTTTATTTATAAAACTGTCAGTAGGCAAGATTTGGCCCAAGGGCTGTACTTTGTTAATCCCTTTTCTTTTCTTTTTTTTTTTGAGTTGGAGTCTCACTCTGTCACCCAGACTGGAGTGCAGTGGCCGCTCCCGACCACCGCAGCCTCGACCTGCTGGGCTCCGGTGATCCTTCCGCCTCAGCCTTCCAAGTAGCTGGAACTACAGGTGCGCGCTACCACGCCCGGCTAATTTTTGATTTATTGTAGAGATGAGGTCT
>CAUYQG010148042.1:0-15856 GCA_963574415.1 Tarsius wallacei | reverse complement strand
TGAAAAATTTTTTTTTTTTTTGAGTTGGAGTCTCACTCTGTCACCCAGACTGAAGTGCAGTCTGGCCATTGCAACCTTTACCCACTGGGCTCCAGCGATCCTGCTGCCTCAGCATTCCAAGTAGCCGGAATTAGAGGCACGCGCTACCATGCTCAGCTGATTTTTTGATTTATTACAGAGATGAAGTCTTGCCAAGTTGCCCAGGCGGGTCTCAAACCCACGGGCTCTGGCAATCCACTCACCTCAGCCTCCCAAAGTGTGGGATTACAGGCTGAGCCACCGAGCCCAGCTTGTGTCAAAATCTTATAGCCTCCTCTTGATTATAGGCATGGACAAAGATATCCTATGTCACTAAATTTCTGGTCTTACTAGTGCTAATATAGATAGAAGGACAGAGTTTAGTCCAAAATAGAGAATGGTTGTCAAAATGAAACATCTTTAATTTTTCCTTTTCTATGTTAACAAATCACCAAATTGTGTTTGATAGCAGGAATCTGAAACTCATTCAAACAAAGCAGAAATTTCCAGAAAACATTCTATGAAGGAAGGACATGAAATCCTTAGTATCAAATAGAGATTGAGTGTTGAATGTCCTCCCCCAGAAAAACCAGGTTTCTGTGGTTCTCTAACATCACTTTTCTGTACAATATCTGCTGGGGACGGGGGGGTCCAGGCATTTCCATTCCTCTGAAGAGAATTCTATGGCCACATTCTTGAATATCAACAGCTCCAAGTTGCTTAGGCTGGTCTTAAACCCACACATTTGGGCTGTCTACTCACCTTGGCCTCCCAAAGTGCTGGGATTACAGGCTGAGCCATGGAGCCTAGCCCTCTAGGATTTCTTTTCAGTGAGATGATCTGGAGAGCTCACACCCAGGTAACAGAATTCTTCACTCTTCCAACAAAAAGTAATGGGGCTAGGCTTAGTAGCTCAGTCTGCAATCCCAACACTTTGGGAGGCTAAGGGGAGGAAATTGCCTGCACCTGTGGTTTCCAGACCAGACCAGGCAACTTGGCAACACTGCGTCTCATCTCCTGGCTTCTGGGTGTCCCCTCCTCTGAATTCTTTTCCCCCAAGTTCAGGTTTATCTTAGAGAAAAAACCAAGAGTACTGATTGTAGTTTAGAAGTCAGTTGAATTGTTGGAATGCTTTTACCCTAAAGACTTCAAAGGAGTTATCCCTTAGCAATGGGACCATTTACATGACCATGTATAACTTACCCTGGGCAAGCCTGTATGGGATACTGAAAACAAGGTAGGCCTTGGTATTTCAGTGGCTACTGGTCTGAGGCATATTCTTTTCTCATTTTAAAATGGGCAAGTCATAGATAGTAATACCAACTCAGGGTGATGTCACTAGAGTGGAGAAGGATAGAAAGGATGGTGTCATGGAAGGTCTTTTTGCACAGTCTCTGACATGGGGTGACTGGGAAGAGTTGGTTTAATCTCCTCTTTGTCTCCCAACTAAGATGGGTGCATTCCCCACATGAAGCCTACTGAGGACTACCAACTTGGAGAATGCAAAAATGAAGACTGAACATGTGCTCCAAGATTCTGATATGGTAAGAAATCTATGATAATCAAGCAGTATTTTCAAAACATGGTGTATAATGTAACAGTAGTTTCCAAGTGGAAGCTTTTTAGATATTATTACAAGTCAATGTTCGTGATAATTTAAGTATGGCCGCTAACCTGTATACAAGGAGTGTGCAGACAGAGGCTGAGCTCCGAGTAAAAAAATGTTTTTTAGTAAAAAAAAAAATCTATAAATGTGTAAAAAATGTTGGGTAATCAAGCAGATATTTTTTCCTACTACTTGTTCAGCATCCTTCTTCCCCATTTTTCTTTCTTCCCTGACTTTGCTTTGTGACTTATTTAGGAAGAACATTTGTTTTTCCTTTCAATAACATACTTACCTGCTTTGGAGGTGAGAGTTGATTTGGAAATGTAGCAAATAATAAGGAAATAAAAATCACCTGTGAGATCATTACCAATATACTTCCGTTTTAGAGATGAGCAAGCTATTACTTGGTGGGTTTAAATGACTTGGGCAGAGTTACATAGAGAGTAATGGTAGAAGCAGCATTTTGATTTGTCTGTGTTAAGAGTCTTAACTCTGAGATCCTAACACTATATTGGTTCCAACAGATGTTTTTTAAAAATTTCAATGTATATTCTCCATACTTTCAATATCTTCTTATATACTAATCTTGTTATTAAAGGAAATCTGGTCAGCTGACAAGTCTTAATTCTTGATGATACTCTTAATTTTTTTTTTTTTTTGAGTTGGAGTCTCACTCTGTCACCCAGACTGGAGTACAGTGGCCACTCCCAGCCACTGCAGCTTCGATCTGCTGGGCTCCACGATCCTTTGGCCTCAGCCTTCCAAGTAGCCAGAACTACAGATGCACGCTACCACACCCAGCTAATTTTTGATTTATTGTAGAGATGAGGTCTCACCAAGTTGCCCAGGCAGGTCTTGAACCCATGGGCTCAGGCAATCCACTCACCTTAGCCTCCCAAGTTGTGGGATTACAAGCTGAGCCACCAAGCCCAGCTGATACTCTTAATTTTTTAAAAAATTGGATGTGTACTATGAAGAGCTGTAATGGGAGTCCTAAGTTAAGTCTTATCTCTTGCACTTATTGGTGAGGCAAGTTGCTTTTTTGTTCCTCTGTATATGGGTTTGTAATGTGGGTTGTAATACCTATTTTAATAGATTGTGATCTGGATTACATACAAATGGTATGCTGGAATGTGCCAGTACAATTCCTGATCTTTAACTGATATTCATTAGTACCTATTTTCTTGGATTTCAGCTGAGGGAGAGAACCTATAGTTAACATAATTAGAAAATTGGAACTACTAGCTCTAATTCACAGTAACCCTTCAATGATCAGCCATAGTGAATGGGATTATATAATCTTCAAGTTCTTAAATTCTGTGAATTTGAAAATAGAATAGTAATAATGATCTATTCTATTTTCTGAACCCACGGGCTAAGGCAATCCACTCACCTTAGCCTCCCAAGTTGTGGGATTACAGGCTGAGCCACCAAAAAAGATTTAAAACAGAAAAAGATTTAAAACATAATCTGTGAACCCGTGGAACAGTATCAAGATGTTTAATATATGTGTACTTAGAGTTCCGGAAGGAGATGAGAGATAGGGAAAAAAAAAATGAAGAAATAGTGACCAAATATTCTCCCATTTTGGCAAAAGACTTACATTTATAGGCTCAAGAAGTTCAATAAACTCCAAACTGGATGAATATGATGAAAAAACACTGAGACACATCATGTTCAAACAGCTGAAGACCAGCAATAATAGGAGAATGTGGAAAGAGCAATATAGAGAAATAATGATAGGAATATCCAAGGACTTCTCAGAAATTGTGGCTACCAGAAGGTGGAATAGTATTTTTAAAGGAATAGAAGAAAATAAACTTGTCAACTCAGAATGCTGTGTGCAACAAAATATGCTTCCACAATGAAGGCCAAATACCTTTTTAGAAAAAAGAACACTAGGACACTTTGTCATAGTTAAGGCCTGCTGGAAAGAAATGTCAAAGGAAGTTCCAAGCGGTGAAGGAAAAACATCAGATGGAAGCTTGGATCTTTAGGAAGGAATGATATCTGGGTAAATTTAAAATACTTTGCTCGATCTAATTATTTAAATGTATACATACATTGTGTGTATACACACACACACACACACAAACACACACACATCTGCCTAAAGTAAAATGTATAACATCATCTTCCATATTTTGATATAATACATATGACACCTCTGGCATAAAGAGACAATGAAAGGGTGGTAAGTGGACCATTAAGATTGAAACCACTGAGGTATCTGACCCCTATTGCTTCTCTAAGGCACAAGACTCACCCAACAGGGAACAGAATCTGGTTTAGTCCAAATCCTGGAGAGACAACAAGATCACAGCTCAGGTCATCAGAGACAGTTCCAAATCCCTAACCTCTGCTGATCTATCCAAAATAAGCTCCCTGGGGCGAAGACTGCCATTCACTCCATTCCAGTGACTAGAACTATATCAAAGTTTTCACTGCCAAGTTTTTTGCCCTTTCGTCTGTCTCCCCTGGTTAAAAAAAAAAAAATTGAAATCTTTTGCCTTTCATATGACATAGTATAGTATTAATGTTTAAAAAAGTATATGTTAAAGTTGTGCATTGTAATTCCTAGGGTAACCACTAAACATATAGGATATAGATATATTTTAAAAGTCAATAGATAAAATGCAATTCTTTAAAAAGTTCAAAGAATCCAAAAGAAAGCAGGAAAAGAAAACTAGAAACATGTAAAAAAGAAAAAAAAGCAAATAAAAATCAACAAATGGTTTAGCTTAATTCAATGTTATCAATATTTGCATTAAATATAATAGATGAAACACTACAATGAAAATGATATGAAATTGATTTTAAAAAGCAAGACCTGAGAATATGCTCACTTCAAGACACTCTCTAATTATACTCTAATTATAAAGACACAGGTTAAAATTAAAAGGATGGCCAGGCTTGGTGACTCAGCCTGTAATCCCAGCACTTTGGGGGGCTGAGGCAAGTGGATTGCCTGAGCCCACGGGTTTGAGACTAGCCCAGGCAACTTGGCGAGACCTCATCTCTACAATAAATAAAAAATTAGCCAGGCATGGTAGTGTGTGCCTGTTGTTCCAGCTACTTGGAAGACTGAGGCAGAAGGATCACTTGAGCCCACCAGGTTGAGGCTTTGGTAGCCGGGAGCATGCCACTGCACTATAGTCTGGGTGACAGAGTGAGACTGCAATTCAAAAAAAAAAAAAGTAGTAGGATGGAAAAAAATATACCACTCAAACTATAAGTCTGAGATGGTCAGAGTGACGTTTTGAGTACCAGATGAAATCGACTTTTAAGACAAAGAATTACAGAAGTTGAAGAGGGATATCTCACAGTGATAACAGAGTCAATTCATAGAGAAAAGATAATCACAGGAATGTATTTATCTAATAACAGAGCTTCAAAATATAGGAAGCAAAAATGGAGAGAATAAAAGATATAAGCAAGTTTACAAACATAGATGGAGACTTCAACAATCTCTTTAAGCAGGCAATGGAACAACTAAGCAAAAATTATGAAAAACAATATATTAGTAACACCATCAACTACTTTCACCTGTGTGATGCTTGATACTTACAGAATCACACCTTGCCAAAAGCATATTCTTTCCAAGTGCACTTGGTATATTCCCAGGGAAGACTATTTGCTCAGTCATAAAACAAGTCTCCATAAACATAAAGTGATTGAAATCACAGAGTGTATTCTCTGTCCACAATGGAATTAAATTAGAAATTAATAATTAAAATGAACAATAGGAAATTTACAAATATTTAAAAGTTAAACAGTACACATTTTGAACAGGAATAATTTTGAACAGGAATAAAGCTGGTGAAGTCATAGTACTTATTCATATATTTATTTATTTATATTAGAGATGGGGTCTTGCTACATTGCCAAGGCTGGTCTTGAATTCCTGGCCTCAAGCAGTTCTCCCACCTTCGTCTCCCAAACTGCTGGGATTAAGAATTTTAAGACTTATTCTAAACTATGATAATCAAATCTATGTGATATTGGTATTAACATAAAAACAAATCAACAGAACATAATACCCCAGAAATAGATCTGCAACTTTCTGTTTATTTGATTTTTGAGATGAGTGTCAAAGCAGTCTGATGGAGAAAGGAGTCTTTTCAAGAATTGGTGCTAGAATACTACATGTGCTCCATATAGGAAAATAAATAAATCGTGACCTCTGCTTCACCTCATACACAATAAAATTGAGTTGAATCATAGACCTTAATACAGAAGTTGAAATTATACAGCTTTTAAAGGAAAACAATATCTTTATGACTTGGCACTAAACAAAGATTTCTTAAACTGTTTACATAAAGAATTACCATAAAAGAAAAAAATTGATGTCAGCCCTCATAGAAATTTAAACATTTCACCTATCAAAAAATGCCAAAAGAAAATAATAGACAAGTCACACACTGGAGGTAATATTTACAAAATATGTATCTTAAAAAGGACTGGTATCTGGGATATGTAAAGAACTTCCATAATACAATAACAGAATGACAAACATCCCAACTTAAAAATGAGCAAGACATTTGAGCACATTTCCCATGCCAGAAGCCAAAGGAATATGTACATTATGTACATTATATATGTACATTAAAACCACAATGAGATACCACTACACACTTACTAGATTAGCCCAAAACAAAAAACACTGGTCACATCAAACATTGGTGAAGATGTAGAGTAACTACAATTCCTGAACATCATTGGTGGAAATATAAAAATGATACAACTATTAAAAAAAAAAGATTCAATCATTTTAAATAAAAATACACATACAACTGCCTATAATTCAGTAATCCTACTCCTAGGTAATTACCAACATGATAATATGTCTTCATAAAGACTTGCACAAAATTATTCATAGCAGCTTTATTTCTAATAGCCAAAATCTGGAAACAAGCCAAATGTTCATCAGCAGATGAATGGATAAATGGTAGCATATTTATACGATGGTACACTACTCAGCAATAAAAATAAAAAGGAATGACCTGATACATACTTCAACTTGCATGAATCCCAAAATGATGTGACATTAAAGAAACTACACACTATATGATTTTCTCTTCTGAAGTTCTAGAACAGGTCAATCTAATCTCTGGTGGGAGGAATCAAAAGAATAGTTGTGTCTAGGGATGGTGGTAGGGGTCAGTTGGGAAGGAGCATAAAAAACCTTGTGAGTTATATTAATGTTTCTTATTTTGGTAGGGGTTTTGATAACAAAGGTGTACATATTTGTCAAAACCCAGAAGATCTTAGGGTATCATTGTAGGTCAATTTCACATAAAAACAAAAATGCTAAATTCTAGTTTATTATATGCAGTTTCCCCCAACTGCCAGTCCCATCCCCCCGCCCCGGACAGTTTTCTACCACAAATTGCTTTCTTATAGCATTATAAATTTTCAAGGTCACCTTATGAGTGAGAACATATGGAACCCAGTTCCCTTTTTTTTTTTTTTTGAGTTGAAGTCTCACTCTGTTGCCCAGACTGGACTGCAGTGACACGCTCCCGGCCACCACAACCTCAACCTGCTGGGCTCCAGTGATCCTTCTGCCTCAGTCTTCCAAGTAGCTGGAAATACAGGCGTGCGCTACCACAACTGGCTAATTTTTAAATTTATTGTAAAGATGAGGTCTCACCAAGTTGCCCAGTTGGGTCTTGAACCCGCAGGCTCAGGCAGTCCACTTACCTCAGCCTCCCAAATCATGGGATTATGGGCTGAACCACCGAGCCCAGCCAAGAACTCAGTTCTTTGTTCTGTGATAAATCACTGAGTACAACTGACTCCAAATCTATCCAAGTTGCTACAAAGTCCATATATTTGTCCATCATTATGGTTGCATCATACTCCATTGTGTATATGTACCACATATTTTTTATTCAGTCCAGCTTTGATGGGTAACATGGTTGGTTCCATGTTTTTGCTATTGTGAGCAGAGCTGCTACAAATATACCCGTGCAGGTATCTTTTCTGTAGAATAATTTGAGTTTCTCTAAGTATATTCCCAATAGGGGAATTGCAGGGTCACATGTAAGGTCAATTTCTAGTTCTTTCAGAAATTGACAACTGTCTGCATTCCCACCCCAGTGTAGAAGTGTTCCTTTTCTTCACATCCTCTCCAGCATCTATTGTTTTTTGTTTTATTAATGAGGGCCATTCTTACAGGGATTAGGTGGTGTCTTGGTGTGGTTTTGATTTGCATTTCTCTGATGATGAGTGAGGCTGAGCACTTTTCAGTGTTTGTTGGCTGCCTGTATATCTTCTTTTGAGAAGTGTCTATTCATGTTTTTTGCCCACTTTTTAAAGGAGCAGCTTGTTTTTTTCCATTGGGCGCATTTAAGTTCCTTGTAGATCCTAGATGTTGGACAAACAGTTGGCAGATACATTTTCCCATTCTGTGGGCTGTCTCCCTGCTCTTTTGATGGTTTCTTTTGCTTTGCAGAGGTTTGATAATTTGATGAGGTCCCACTTGTCTATTTTTTTCTTGAGGTATTGGCCTTTAGGGTTCTGAATAGGAATTGGTTCCCAGTTCCAATTTTCATTAGGGTGTCTCCTGCGATTTCTAAGATTCTTATAGTCTGAGGTTTTACATTCAGGTCTTTGATCCACTTAGAGTTAGTTTTCATGTTTGGTGATAGGTAGGGGTCCCGTTTCAATCTTCTGTATATGGTCAGCCAGTTTTCCCAGGAACATTTTCTGAATAGGTTCTCCTCTCCCCAGTGGTTGTTGTTGGAGGCTTTGTCAAAGTTGAGTTGGTTGAGAAATTAAGGTTTTGCTTCTGTAATTTCTATCCTGCCCCATTGGTCTATATGTCTGTTCTTGTACCAATACCAGGCTGCTTTGATTACTGTAAACTTGTAGTAAAGTTTGAAGTCTGGAAGGATGATACCCCCTGCTTTGTTTCTTTTTCTAAGGATGGTTTTTGCTATTCATGGTCGTTTCTGTTTCCTTATGAATTTCTGTATTGTCATTTCTAGGTCTGAGAAGAATGATATTGGTAGCTTAATGGTATTGCGTTGAATCTGTAGATTGTCTTTGGTAAGATGGACATCTTAACAATGTTGATTCTTTCTACCCATAAGCATGGAATATTTTCCATTTGTTTGTGTCTTCTTGGATTTTTTTAAGCAGTGTTTTGTAATTTTCACTGTAAAGGTCTTTCACTTCTCTGGTTAGGAAGATGCCGAGGGATTTCATTTTTTTGGTGGCTATTGTGAATGGAATTGTGCTTTTTAATTGGTTCTCTGCATGCTTGTTGTTGGTGTAGAGGAATGCAACTGTCTTTTGTACATTTATTTTGTCCCCTGAAACCTTCCCAAAGTCCTTTATCAGTGCAAGCAGGGTTTTGACATATTCTCTTGGATTTTCAAGGTATAGGATCATATCATCAGCAAAGAGGGATAACTGACTTCCTCTTTTCCTATTTGGATACCCCTGATCTCCTTTTCTTGTCTAATTGTCTGAGCTAGGACTTCCAACACAATATTGAACAAGACGGGTGAACGTGGACAGCCTTGTCTTGGTCCAGTTTTTAGGGGAAATGATTCTAGTTTCTGACCATTTAGCAATATGCTAGCTGTGGGTTTGTGGAAGATGGAACTTACTATTTTGAGGTATGTTCCTTTTATACCTAGATGTTTGAGGATTTTTATCAAGAAAGATTCTGGATTTTATCAAAAGCTTATTCTACATCTAATGAGATAATCATGTGGTTCTTGCTTTTACGTCTGTTGATGTATTTAATGACATTTATTGTCTTGTGAATGTTGAACCAGCCCTGCATCCTGGGGATGAATCCTACTCAGTCATGGTGGATGATATTGGAGATGTGTTTTCAGATCCAATTTGCTAGAATCTTGTTGAAGATTTTTGCATCTATGTTCACAAGGAATATTGCTCTGTAGTTCTCTTTCTTTGTTGGATCTTTATCCGGTTTGGGTATCAGTGTAATGTTAGCTTCATAAAATGATTTGGGGAGAATTCCATCTTTCTCAATTGCCTGGAATACTTTCAATAGGATTGGTATCAGCTCCTCCTTGTACATTTTGTAGAATTCTGCTGGAAAGTCATCCGGTCCAGGGCTTTTTTGTAGGAAGTTTTCATATGATAGAGTCAATTTCCTGGGTTGTTATTGGCCTATTTAGTGTCTCAATGTCTTCTTGTTTTAACCTGGGGAGGTTGTATGATGTCAGAAAGTCCTCCATTTCATCTAAGTTTTCAAGTTTATTTCCATATAAGTGTACATAGAAACTCTGATAATCTTTTGTATTTCTTTGGGGTCAGTTGTGGTTTTATCTTCTGTATTTCTGATTGTGTTTATTTGGGGTTTTTTTTTTTTTCTCTTTTTCTTGGTCATTCTGGCTAGGGACCAATCAATCTTGTTAATTCTTTCAATAAACCAGCTTTTTGTTTTGATGATATCTTCTATGATTTTTGGTCCTCTATGTCCCATGTTTGGGCTCTTATTTTTGTGATTTGGATTCTTCTCTTTCCAGTTCTGTTAGGTGATTTGTTAGGCTCTTCACTTGTGATCTTTCCATTTTCTTAATATGCTCATAGAGATATAAATTCCTCACTTAAAACTGATTTCATATCCCAGAGATTTTCATAAGATCTTTCTTAATTTTCATTTGTTTCCAGGAATCTTTCAATATCTTCTTTGATTTCAGTGTTGACCCAGTCATTGTTCAGCATCATGCTGTTTAGTGTCCAGGTCTTGGTGGGTTTTGGGGAAATGTTGTTGATTTTGATATTTTTATTCCACTGTGGTCTGAGAATGTGTATGGCAAGATTTCAAACTTGTGGAATTTGTTTATGCTTGAATGTGATCAATCTTGGAGTATGCTCCATGTGGTGATGAAAAGAATGTATATTCTGTGGTTGTTGAGTGGAATAATCTGTAGGTATCTGCTAAGTTCATTTGGTCAAGTGTCAAGTTTAGGTTCTGGATCTCATTACTGATTTTTTTTTTGCCTCGATGATCTATCTAGGGCTGTCAGTGGGGTATTTAAGTCCCCTGCTATAATATTGTTAGAGTCAACATCTTTTTTTAGTTTATTTAGTATTTGCTTTATAAATGCAGGTGCTCCTGTGTGGGGTGCATGTGTGTTTAGGATGGATATTTCTTGTTGATGGATTGAACCTTTCATTATGTAGTGTCCTTTTGTATCTTTTAAAATTTTTGATAGCTTAAAGATTATTTCGTCTGATATTAAGATTGCAACTCCTGTCTTCTTTTGTGATCCACTTCCCTAGAAACTTGTTTTCCATCCTTTAACTTTTAGTCTGTGTGCATGCCTTGTAGTGAGTTGAGTCTCCTGAATGCAGGAAATAATGGGGTCATGGTTTCTTATCCTGTTCACCATTTTGTGTCTTCTTAGTGGTGCATTTAGTCCATTCACATTCAGGCTAATTATTGAAATGTGTCAGTTTTTCCCTGTCATGAGGTTCTTATAGAGTTGTTATTATTCCTGTTTATTTGTTCTCTTTCCTTTGGTTTTTAGGTTGATTCAGGTGTGCTTTCCATCTTTTCCCTGTACATTTGTGAAGAACATTGTTATTATTTTCTCCTTTTCTTCTATGTTTAACACTTTCTTAAATATTTCTTGTAGAGGTGGTCTGGAGGCAGCTTAAGTTCTTTGGGATTGGATGTCTGGGAAAGATTTTAATTCTCCCTCACTGATGAAACTTTGCTTGACTGGGTAGGCTATTCTAGGTTGAAATTGTTTATTTTTGAGAACTTTGAAGATTGGGCCCCAAGCTCTCCGAGTCTGAAGGGTTTAAGTAGATAAATCTGCTGCTACTCTAATTGATCTTCCCTGGTAAGTAGTCTGACCTTTTTTCTCTTGCTGCCTTTAGGAGTTTTTCTTTTATACCTACTTTGTTTAGGTAAATTATTATGTGTCTAGGAGTTGTTCTTCTCATTTGGTCTCTTGCATGGGTTCTCTGAACCTCTTGTGTTTGAATTTTTGCATCACTGATGAGATGAGGGAAGTTTTCCTGAATAATTTCATGGAATATTTCTTCCAGTGTGGTCTCTGTCTCAGGAACTCCAATTATTCTTAGGTTTGGTCTCTTGAAGTAATCGTTCATCTCTTGAAGGTTTTGTTCTGTCTTTTTAAGCTTCTTTTCTATGTTTTTGATAGTTTGGGTTAGTTCTGTATTTTGGTCTTCAAGCTCTGAGATTCTTTCTACTGCTTGGCTAATTTTGCTTTCCATGCTTCTTTGTTTGTTATTTATTTCCCTCACAGTACTCTTTACTGCTGTTATATCTGTTTTCAGTTCCTTCCTGTTTTCCTCTTGTCTCTCCTCACCTTTTTTTTATTCTCTCTATTAATGTCTTGATGTCTGGGTTTGTTGCATGTGACCAGTCATTCTGGGGGCTCTTCATTGTTTGTGTTTCAAAGTCTGTTTTCTCAGTGTCTGACTTCCTAGGGGTCTGGTGAGACCGATATTCTGCTTTTGGTTTTTCTTAATTTGTGCAGATTTTTCCTTCCTACTCCCCCCCACCCCACCCCTGTCTTCTATAATTTTTTCAGGGGTGCAGGGTTTGCTTTTACTTCTGTTTGTTCAATCTTCTATTCTTCCTTATGTGTATCCTCTTGTTTTGATAAATTCTAGAGATAGACTGTAGGTTGGGGTGGTCCTTTTTGCAGTTTTGAGATTTAATTAAGGGGGGAGCTGTGATTCAAAATCTATCTGCAGATCCTAGTATACACCAACAGGTGTATGAATAATCTGGAACCCACTTCCCACTGCCTTGCAATCTGTCCATGCAGTGGGTTTATAGGTTTACTCCATGAAAGCAAAATGAAGTTGAAAAAGGGAAGAGAATGGAGCAGGGAGTGGGGGGAAGAGGGAGATGGAGAGAGGGAGGTAAGAGGAAAAACAGACAAACCTACTGACTACCAAATGAAAAGACATAAAGACTGAAACATGTAAAAAAAAATAATAAATAACCACAACAAACCAACCAACAACCATATAAAAAATCTAAAGCATACAACCATGCAAATATACAAGCTAACCAACCTCCTTATTGGTGTGCTTTTCCTCTATACAAATATGGGGTCTAAAGAGAAAGAAATAGAATAGAATAAAGTCAGTAAACTAACAGAACCAAAGCAAGTATGCAAACACTATCAACAAGAGCAGGAAGAGAGAGAAAACAAGAGGGGTAAGACAAAGATTTAAAAAGAAAAAAAAAAAAAGAATATGATTTAAAATGGGGAACCAAGCACACTCTGAGACTTTTTCTTTAAGACCAATGTCCTTTCAGCTCTGATTTCTAGCTGTCTTTGCAGGTTGGTAGATTAGTTCACAGTTAGGGTCAGTTGCCCCCAGCCTGCTGTGTAGGGTGGTTCAGATCTGGACTGCCTGCCAAATCTGTCACTCAGATCTGGCCTATGTCTATTTAGCAAGGGGAAGGAGCTTCTGTCCTTCCCATTTTCATGTTATTATCTTGGATCCCGAGCAGGCGGTGCTTGTCTCTCAACTCCAGTTGGTCTTTTTCTGCTGCAGATGGAGACTGCCAGGCAATGCAGGCTGGGCTGGGCAGAAGCTGGAGGTCACTCAGGATGGGAGGGAACAGGCAACAGTAGTGGCCATTGCAGTTGCCACTTCATGGTGTGTGAAAGGAGCTCCACGAGCCTGGCTCTGGGCGATGGGTAGGGTATGGCAGTGGCAGTGGCAGTTTCAGTAGAACGTGGTTGGGGGCGCTTTATGGTCCAGAGCTGTTGCCCCACCTCAGGCATGGGTGGGGCAACAGCGGCAGCACCAGCATTGGCAGCTGCTCCCTCTGCTGAGACAGCTGAGGTGGTTGAGGCTGCGGCAGAGCGCCCTGTTTAGATCAGGCTGCTGACAATGGGACCTGCAGCCCCTCCCCGCCCCGGGGAGAGCTTGAGTCTTTATGTGTGTTCTTTTTTGTGGAGGATCTCACAGACCAAACTGCCCCAACATCATCTTGCCAGAAGTTCAGGTTGGATAATTTAATAGAACCGACTAGTCTGGTAAAGATGAGGAATATTGAAGGTAGAATTTTTTTTCTGAGTATCATGGATCTTCTTAAACATGTCTTATGTTCTCACAGTACTTTTTAAAAACCAAAGGATGTTTTGAAACCAGAAAATGAAATTCGCTTGGGTAATCCTTAGAAAAGAAATGAAATTTGAAGATGAAAATCTCTTGTCCGGCAGTTTACAAGATGGCTGAGAGAGACCCATCTAAAATTAAGCATCTTTTTCTTAATGAATTGACTCAGATCATTTTTAAAAATTGTAACTTTTTCCTTAGAACCTCCTAGCTAAGGTTTGAATCTGAGGAATTAGAGCTCAGACATAACCTCTCCATTGTCTTGATTTTTTATTGAAAGAAACTCAGAGAGAGGGAGGGTTGCTTTACTCCTCACAACTTCTGAGAGGTAAGCCTTCATCCTGCTTCCTGGCTTAGCCTCACACTCTCTCCTGGATTAGAATGGATGGGTTGCTCCCACGTTCTGGAGATCCTGAGATGGAGCACACCGCTCAGGCTCATCTGGCAGCCGGCAGAATAATACCTGCATAGGACCATGCTCTTTGGGAACAGAGTTCTTTTGTTGCACCAACCAGTTGTTTTATACCCTTTTCCAGAGTGTATTTGGCAGGCAAATAATATTTTCTTGATATCTTTTTTCCAAGACCATTTTCATTTTGGTCGTCATTTTCTTTATACTTCCTGGAAAGATGTTATTTACTGGAAGCACATTTGAATCAACATACAAGTTTAATAAAAATTTTTGAGAAAAAAATAGAATTTCTCCTCAGAATTATTAAATCATCTTCCAATCATATGAGTATTACATGGGCAGATTTGACATTTATAAACTTAAAAATTATAACTAATGTTGAAATTTATCCTAATCCCATCTATCTGCTCTATTCATATCCTTCCCATCCCTCATTCCCACCTCTGTAATCACTATTGGGAAACTGATCTTTTTCAAGACTTTTCTGTATGGTATTATATAAAAAGCATCTTACTATATGTTTCTTTACATATTGAGACAAAAGACTAAGTTGCTGTAGACCCAACAATAATTTGACTTTAAGAGAAAGTCATTTAGTTTTTCCTCTTATGACAGTTCAGAATAAGTACTATAGGTCATTGGGTTTCTGTGTTTCATGCAGCCTTTCAGGGACCGAGGCTGACAGTAGTTCTGGTATATTTAATGTATGGCTTCTTAGGTCAGTGAGACCATTGCTATTTCAACCAGCAGGTAGAGCAATTAAGTGGAAATAGAGGGTCAGAGATTTTTTTTCTAAAGCAAGTAAGCTGACAGTGACACACTTCCTTGATAAGAACCTGGTCCTGGACAGCCCAGACAAAAGGAAAAAGGTGATGAGATGCATGTTGATGCTTGAGTTCTGCTGCCAAGAAGGGGTGAATATATTTGGATGAGCTGCTGTCTGTTTTTGATGCTGCACTGTTGTATAATTCATCATGTATTTTGGAGATTTATCTATGTTTTAGCCTATAACTTATTCCTTTTAACTGCTGCATCTATAACTCAGTAACAACATACTCCTCTGTTTAGTGTTTTGATTGACAGATAGTTGTTTTTCATCAGCTTGCTTTTACAACCTGTGTTGCAATATCCATTGGGGCACCCTGTTCATTATGTGTGGTGTTTCTCTCCAGTGGGAACTGGGTCTTTAGTTTGGATAGTTATTTGTTTTAGTCAGGGTCTCACTCTGCCACCCAGGCAATCCTTTCACTCAGCATCCCTAGTAGCTGACACTACATATAGGTGTGTGCCCCCATGCCCAGCTTATATTTGTAGAGACAAGGTCTCACTATGTTCATCAAAGCTGACTTTGAACTCCTGAGCTTAAGCAATATACCCATGTCAGCCTCCCAAAGTGCTGGGATTACAGATGTGAGCCACTATGGACAGCTATTGTTAAACTGCCCACCAATTTGAGTGGATCTACCACTTTACACTTTGGACATCAGGGTTTGATGCAACTGGCTGTGGGTTGATTTTTGCATATTAAGTGTGTCAACAAGGAAGGTAACTAGCCCTCTAGAGTCTCCCAGAAAGAATAATGAGCACTAGTTTACAAGTTCTTCAGAGAAGTGTTATTGAATAAATTCATTAGAGCAGAACACTTTTTGAACAAAGTACTGAAGTTCTTCCCTTTGTTTTATAGCCAGCATCTATTACTAATTTATTTCT
The DNA here is from genome assembly GCA_963574415.1 of Tarsius wallacei. NCBI lineage: Eukaryota > Metazoa > Chordata > Mammalia > Primates > Tarsiidae > Tarsius > Tarsius wallacei. Next base: position 5 of record CAUYQG010148042.1, on the reverse strand, counting down.
ACTTA
>CAUYQG010148040.1:0-35810 GCA_963574415.1 Tarsius wallacei | reverse complement strand
GAAGAAGGAAAATCAGTGTATCAAAGAGATACCTGCACACTCATGTTTATTGCAGCACTATTTACAGTAGTCAAGATATGGAATCATCCTAAGTGTCCATCAGTGGATGATGGATAAAAAATGTGGTATATATACACAATGAAATATTATTCAACGAAAAAAGAATGAAATTTTGTCATTTGAAACAACATAGATGGAATTGGAAGACATTAAGTAAAATAAGTCAGGCACAAAGAGACAAATTTTGCATGTTCTCACTTACATGTGGGAACTAAAAATGAAAATGATTGAACTCATGGAGATAGAGAACAGGATGATGGTTACCAGAGGTTAGGAAAGGTAGTGGGGGGAGGGGACATAATTAATGAATTCAAAACTATACTTAGATAGAATGAATAAGATCTAGTGTTTGATAGTATAACAGGGTGACTATAGTCAACAATAGTACATTGTATATTAAAAAATGACTAAAAAGGTGGAATTGGAATGCTTCTAACACGAAGAAATGGTAGATGTTTGAGGTGATGGATATCCCATTTACCCGAAGTAATTGTTACACATTGTATGCCTGTATTGGAATGTCACATATACTGCAAAATAAATACACCTATTATGTACTCATAATAACTAAAGGTAAAAAAATAATAAAATAGAACTCTTCCTGCGCTCATTTTGGCTGATGTTCCAGAGCTGATAATGGTATCATAGGTGACAGAGCACTCACATAGGACATGCTAAAGACTATGAAATTGATTTTGTTTATCACTCACCTCAAGGTTATAAACAATACTGAAGCTTGTTCCTAGAGAGGTTGGAGGGTAAGAATTTCCTTGGTAAGGGCTGCAGCATGGCCCTTCTCCTCCTCATGGGAATGAGTGGGGTGGGGGGTGAGTCCCTGCACCTTGTGCCTAGTGAAGGGGGCTTGAGGACTGTGTAAATGCTCCCAGGAGTTTGAAAAATGTAGGGTTTGATGTTTGATGTCCTCTAGTTCTTAAATATAGTGTATTAGTAGAAAATTTGAGGTACAATAAAGCCATTTGATATAGGAGACAACTGCCAGTGAAAAGATAGATTTTACCCACAGTTTCTTAGAGGAGGGTGTGTACCATGCCACAGGAGACCTGATGTGAAAGCACTGGGTTGGTCTGGAGGCACTGGGAGAGTAGGGATCTGTGGGAAGGAACAGGAGAGGCAGGGTAAACAGGCCTAGAATTGGCCAGTTTGAATACCTTTGCAGGCTCTGGGCATAGGGGCCATCCATCTCTAGTTGCCTGGTACCTGGCCCTGGGGTGATAAGGGCAGGTAGCTAGTGGCCTGGAGTGTGAGAACCCCTAAGGAGATGATTGAGAGTGACTGGGTGGTTTGTATTTTACTATCTCCACGATTGGTTGACCCCGGGGGTGGGGGTGGGTGGGTAGTCCCTTCAGGGTCAGCAAAGCCCTAGATGTCAAAGCACCAGAATATAGAAGGCAAAAGATGCAGTTAATACATTTTCTAGGGAAGTGTGAAGTCAAGACGTTGAGGGTGGATCTTGACCTGTTTGGTGGGAATCAGAGGATGTAGCCACAATAGAGGATGTAGCTATAATGGAATACCTTCTATTTACACTAACAATGAGACAATGAGCAGGCTTTCTAGGGGCCTAATGTGGAGCCCATGGAAGAGATTTTCCTGGGATCATTATAAAACATCAATCCCAGCAGAACCTTCTAGAAAGGTGCAGGAACCCTCTGAGGGGTTGAATGCTAGAAACTCCATGACCTGAGGGGACAGCAGAAGGAGAGGCAGAGGCAAGGCCCTCCTCAAGAGACATGAAGATGGTCTCTGAAGAACCCACAAAAGACCCATGGAAGAGATGCTGTGCCAGGATGCCAAATATGTAACTATCCCTGTCAAATTTGACTTTCCCATCCCTACTCTCTGGTCACTTCCTCCTGGGCCTAATACCAGAGGGGTGAAAAACAGTAGGTAGAAGCCTGGAAAGGACATAAAACAACAAAAGGAAGCCTTCTCTTCCTTCTCACAACCTCAACGCCCTTAGGGTTTGGGTGGGGGAAGGGAGAGAAGTTTTCATTGGATATAATATTAGACTGTTCTGGTGTTGGGTGGTTCTTAGATTCAGTTACACTTTATATTACCTAAGAATGTTTAGGAAAGTTGTGGGACCTAGGGGCAGAAACAGGACTTGGTCTCAGGGTGAGTTTGAGGAGGTGGTAGTGGAAAGGATAAAGTTGTGATTTGGTTACATCTAGTTGTGTTCCACTCTTTCTATAAACCTGTTGCATGAGCAGGAAGAATGATGAAAGTCAGTTCAACAAAGTTTATGTAAAGCCCCCTGTACATACAGCAGCATCCTAGGGACTGGAGGAATTAAAATTAAGCAGATATGTGGTAGGGGTCTTTTAGAAAACACAATAAACACAGCTTCCTGCTTATCAACCTTGGTGTCACGGTCTCTCTGATTTGTTTTCCCACAACAGACAGAGTATGTGTCCTTAAAGTGTTAGCAGTTTAGTGAGAGGAAGAAAACAGTTCAGTCCATGCAGCCACCTGTCCCCTGCAGGTCTCCCGGTCATTGGTTTCTCCCCACTTCAGGCTCCCTTGCTCTGCCACAAGAGTTATGAGCCCAGATGTGCAGACCTGCTGTTTAAGGACCCTGGACTCTATCTGCAGTCCACTGAATGTTCACTGAGTGCTGTGTACCAGGGCTTAGTGGATGGAAGAGGACAAGAGCCTTAGATCTAGGTGGGAGGCATTTTGACCTTGGATCAATTACTCAACCATTGACTCCCCAGATTCCTAATCACTTAATGGAGATAATAAAAATCTACACCTTGGACTTGTGAGAACTAAAGGAGATACTTGTTAAGGGTTGACCAGAGTGCCTTTACATAGAAGTGCTTCCTAAATAGGAGCTCTTGCAAGGATCATGTGTATTAACTGGCCTCTCCCCACTTCTCTGACCTTTTCTCTCATGTTTTTGTACTACTGGATGAATTTCAAATGACTACAGCATAAAGACTATCTTTATAGTAGATGCTTCTATGGGAAAAGAAATGTAAAAAAAAAATTTAAAGTAAACTAAGGAGTAGTACATGACATCATTCTTAATAAAACAGAGTTAAGGAGTCCAACTGGAAAGGTTAATGACTCTGTAGTAACTTTGTGTGTGTGTGTGAGTATACCAGTGAGATTAGGGTGTGTCAAAAGCATTTATATTTTGCAGAAGGGAGTGATTTAACTTTTCCTTTGTGTATGATGTCCATGAAGCTAATTATAGATGGGATTTATAACAGCTGATCAATTTAGTGAAATGGAAAGACACTTGAAAAAATCAAAAAGTAAGAATGTGGTTATTTGGCATTCTTTCATCAGATAATTTCTAACTGCCTCTGCCAATCAGATATATGAGAATTTTTTTTAGAGGTAATTCTGAGGCCCTTGAGGTTATTGTGTTTTCTAATGTGATCGATGAAAATCTTGCCTTTCCGACAGACTGGTTGGACAAGGATGTCTCCTTTACTTTTTTCTAAATTTTAATTTTTAAGTATTCTACAGTAATTAGATTATTTAATCATTACTCATTCACTTTGTCTTGTAAATGAGTTTCGAATAATCAAAACTAGCTTAAAATAAGATCATGGCACTTTTAGTGTTTATCCTTTTTTACGTGTTCTTTGAATATGACTATTTACAAGTTGGCAATCTGTGTATTTATTACCCAGAACAGTTCATCCTTGAGCCCTGCCATGTAACAGGGAGTTCCCTGCATTCTTTTTATTGTTATGACCCATATGAGACCTGATGAGTAAATGGGATCCATCCTCAGACACATCTGAGCATTTGGATTCACACAGATTCTGAAATTCAGAATTAATACTTATTGTTAAATTCTGATGTGGAAATATATGCCTACTGAGAATTCTACTGGGCTTGTTTATAGAAAAATAAATATTAATTTTGTGAAACTGAGTACATTTGCATTTATTTTCCCAAATTACCACCAGCTTGCTTAACAAAAGACATTAGAGGCAAATGCTCCCTGGTTAATGACTTTTCTATTTCTCTCAGAGATGCTTTTAATAGACATTTGTGTATGTGCTTGTGTGCACGTGCATGTGTGCTATATATATATATATATATATATAAGAGTTTTGGAGTATCAGTTTACAATGCTAGTTGAAATAACAGAGCTCTTATTCAGCTATTCATTTTGGCTGATTTTCATTGCATTGTCTGAGTAGGCAACCAGCTTGATGGGACAATTTGTCAAACACGCACAAGATACAATATGAGGCCAAAGCTTGACTGATTTGACTGGTAAAGTAGAACAAGCCATTTTTTGATTAAGGCCATTAATTACTTATGTAGACAGCAAAAGGAAAAATAGCTGAAGGTACTCAGCTCCCTGTGGTCCTTATCCCACATGTAAGAAACAAAAGAGGCTGGACAATAGCAACACAACTTACGGGATTCCCTGTTGATAAGGCGCCAATTCTAAACTGCAGCTCAATGGTTTTATATTCTGCATCTCTGCTTTGAGGGAGGCAGGCCAAAGATGCTCATACCACATCAGGAACTGGGAGGCAATGAGAAACTGCCTGTGACAGCCCTCAGGGGAGAGAGGGAGGTGAGTGGGCAGCTGACATTATAACTCTCATCCTTATAACGGCTCCTCATGTGCCTCCCTAGCTCTCATGTTGGGGGAAGGGGAGGGGTGAGGGGGGTAGTGGTGGAGGGAGATCAGGAGACAGTCTGTGAAGACTTAGGTGAGCTGCGATTCAAACCTTTGCCTGTGGGGCCTGTGTGGATATGTGCAAGGCCACCAGGGTACCATGGTGCAGCCATTCCTGTGTCCCATCTTTCTGAGCAGCCATCTCCTGTGATGCTCACATGAGACAGATTGTAGCACAAACTCTTTAACTCCATTTTGAAGACTCTGGCTTGTCCTACTGGCCCAAATTTCTCATAACTGCTTGGAATACATAGTGAAGATTTCTTAAAGGCAGATCTCAATTAATGGCTACAAGTGCTAAGGTCCACCTGACCACTTGTTACACTTGACCTCAAGAGGATGCCCAATGTATTAAGAAAGAAGAGCACTTTGAGTGCTTTGCTGCAAATTTTACTGTACAAGGCTTTAGTTGGCAAGCATAGCTTAGTGGTTATGAACTCATACATTGCAGTTGGACAGTTCTGACATTTACTAGCAGAGTGAACTTGAACCAGTTATTTAGCCTATGTGGGTCTCCATTTCCTTATCTATAGAGTGGGGACAACAGTGTGAGAGACTTGTATAAAGTAGCACAGGTACTGTGCTTAGAGTGGTATCTGATACATGGCAATACCCAATGAACTTAGCCCTACATATTATTGAGAACATATTGTGGTGCTGAGCTTTCTACTGAGCATTTGGGATAGGAAAGAAAGACAAGGAACCCCCCCCAAAAAAACATTACCACATAGTTGAATTAAATGAACGTGGATAGTCATAAAATAGCCCATGATGAACATCCATCATGGCCTTTGCAAGGGAGAAAGCAGTGGTCATAGAATTCATCCTTTGGTTGGGCTACATTGAATTAAAGTTCTGAGTTGGCCCAGAGACTTGTGGCTAAAGGCAGAGAGCAGTGGGTCACTCAGTAAAGGCCACCACCAAAGAGTGCTGTCCACAAAATCTCATCTCTTTGTACAAAGGTCTTGGCCAGACAACATCTACTTCCTTTCATTTTCCTTTCACAGTCCAGCCTGAGGAATGCCTGAACAACAGGTTTGATCATTTTGACTGAAACAACTGGTCATTTCATGTCCTATGGGATGCTTGCGGAGGACATTAAACACAGGTGTGTGGGGATAGAGGGTGAAAGCACAGCCATTTTCCAATTAGGAGCCCCTCAGTTCCCTGAAATCCAATCAAACAGAATGAACCAGACGCCCCGTCTGGATCTCTGTATTCAACTCAGGATCCAACTCTCAGTGGAAAATTAAAAACAAAGTCATTATTATATATTAGATTTATTAAAAATGCAACTATTACCAAGAGCCTGTGGGCATGTGTGGAAAATGCTGTAATTAAATTAAATTAAATTAAATCCAGCAGTTAGAAGTAACATTTTCCATTAAGGAGGAGGAGGAGGAAGAAAAAAGTAAGCCCATCAGAGAATTCCCAACCAGAAACGCACAAGAAGTGGCCAGGATTCTTCTAGGAGAAGGAAGATGTTATAACCGTTCTTCTTCTTATTGCTGCCCTGAGATAATGGAAAAGTAATATATAAATTTGGAACAAGATTGGAACTTTCCAGGCATTGGGAAATGATGTTTATTTGGAAGAAGGTGAATAACATTAAAACCAGAAATGGAATGGCTACTATTATAGAGAGAAAGTTTATTTGTAGCGATTATCTAGAGTCATTATTCAAATAGTAACTATCGGATCAGTGGGAAAGCAGTGCTCTTTCAATGTTGCCAAGGTCAGGGGAGGGTAAAATTGTCTGCTGGCAGATTCATCTGTCATGCTTTATTGCTGGAAGAATTGGGGTCATGTTAAGATGATAGGTGGTGGGTAAGGCTGGAGCTTGAATCCTGTCTTTAAAAAAGCCTATGTTTCTTGTTTTCATCCCCATGTGGTATGAGGATGGTGGAGAAAAGATGGCAGAGAGTTCCTGGGCTGACCTTCTATGTATCTACATTTTGTTTTTTTTTCTTTTTTGAAATGTGTCATTACAAAGAGGTAAAGGTCTCTAAGCATGGTCCCATGTCCCTTAGGAGACAGAAGTCTCTTTTAGTTGGTTGGATTGCTGGATTAGAACCTGTGTTGCCTGACTTAATGGCTTCTTCTGCAAGATCAACATTAGCTACAACTGCGCTGTTTTTTCAGAAATTAAGACAGGCCTGGGGTATGTTTAACAAGTGAAGTGGTCCAAGTAACTTGAGGATGAGGTCAGAATGCAGTCAGTACTTTAGGGGAGTTCAGGGGAGGCAGCTTCCTAAATGTCCGGCCGGAAGAATTCCTCGGCAGCAGCAATCCAAGCAATGGCTATTCTTGAGGTTGGTGGTTAACGGACTGTCTGACTACTAGAAAATGTTCCTCTAATTTTGTGTCAGAAACTTTTATTTTGTCTCATATCTGGAAAATTTCTCATCCTTCTGAATTCTACCAAGAATGTGTTTATGCTTCCAAGTGGCTTACTCTGATTTGGTTGAACTAATTGATCAATTTGGACATCAGATTTGATTGATTTATACTTGATAAAATAATCTCATTTATGTCAGTCAAAATGATTGAACCATTTGCTTGAAGGTGACTAGGTTGTCATTAGATCATTCAGAGATTTTGATGGAAGACTTTCAAGCTAGAAAGAATCTTATTTGATCAACCTGGCATTCTTGAGGTATTCTGCACAAGGACTGAATTCACTTTGCTGAGGAGGGAAGCCTGTGAAGACCTTTAATTATTTTAGGAGGTTTTTTTTACAGTGAGCTCATTGATTACATTTCCGAAGCTCTTGAGAGATGTAGGATGGTGAATTCTGGCATGGTGGCTAGCCAACCTTGGTAGTCAGTGAGGCTCTTTGGCTCTGCGGTGGGGCTAAGTTTGTCTCTGGCTGTGAATAAAGACTTCCTGAGTTTACATAAAAGAGGCTGGCTTGTCCCCTGCAACAACCCATGGGAAGAATTGGAGGGATCAGAGCCTTATTTAATATAATGTAATTTAAACAACACACACTCTACTCCTTTCACATGCATAGAACCCAAATGCCAAATGCTGAGCCTTGAATAGGTCTGCTTTTATTCCTGTGTAGGTTTTCACAGGGTATTACTGTCAGAGTGAGGTGGTCTGGCTGGTCACCTTGATCCAAGACCTGGTTGCACAGTAAAAATTTGTTTTTTTCTGGATTCCTTGCCAAGTGGCAGAAGTCAAGTGTTGGAGTGCAAAGGGAATCAGATACTTACAATGTTTTTTATCTGCTTGGGTCAGATCTGCAAAACCTCTTGAAAAACCACACACATTCAACCTATCACATAGTGCAGGGAAAATAACGGGTTTCATTTCTATAGAAAAACCTTATCAATTGTCAGTTGAGACTTTGGATAATTTCAAACTGTTCTTAGATGTTTCTTTGTAATATGTCCCGTGCTTTTCTCCACAAAAAGCAGGAAGGTAAGAAGATAAGATCAGGAAAAACAAATCACATTCCTTTATAATATTTTTTTTCTACCTTTGTCTCCAATGTCAATAATAGAAATAATGGGGATACAATGTAAACATGGCATGTTGGCTCCATGTGTATGATTTACTTTTTGATGCCCTCATTAAGTCAGATTGCCAGAAGCAAACTGGGGTTCAGACACTGAAGTTTGGGACATAGGAAGATCAGAGAATTTCATGCTGTTTCTAAGGATGTGTACAATTTGAAAAAATTACTGGCACAATTTTTGGGTAGTGGCAGCTTCCTTTCCAAGGTTGTGTGTGTGGTTTCAAGCAATGCTTAAAAATGGCCTGGTGGCTGACCACTGGAAGGAACACGAGGCTCTCCAAACTGCTGAATTTCCTTCCCAAATGGGCTGGAGGAGGGAGTAGGGGGCCGGTGGAGTGTGGTTGGAGGAAATCAAAATGGCAGTGGAAGGAGGAGATAAAGAGGGAGGGAGAAGCCCAAATAAAGTTTTATAGTTCTATACAGACACTAGCTTGGTATGCACCTCTTTGAAAACAATGACAGGGAAATATATTGTTGCTAATTCACTGACTTTTATGTCATTTCTGAAAATCCAATTTCAGTAAAGTCTTTGGAGTGGTAACAGAACACACACATATTACCAATCAGCCTTCATCCTAAACACAATTGCATGTGAAATGGTTCTGGCAAGGCCAAAAGCAAAACCAATCTATGCAAGCATGAACTTAGTCTAGAAAATTCATGTATACTTTCTTTGTTTTAGGCCATTTATCAGAAAGTGCGAACACGGCTTTGAACATGACCTTTGTTTCTTAACCCTTTGAAGGAAATATGGCATATGGTTAGGGCTGTGAACTTGAGTCAGCAGATCTAGTTTTGAGTCCCAATTCTACCATTTATTAGCTGTTAGCTCCTGAGCAGCTTACTCAAACTGTTTCTGCCTTAGTTTCCTCACTTTCAAGCTAAGGATAATATTCACCTTATGTACTCACCTTATGTGTAGTTGTGAGGAGTAGATGTAAAGATGGATCAAAAGCACTAATTTTCATTTTTTAAACTGTAATCTACAGTAGGAAATAAATTTTTTTGTATTACTACTTGGTGTTCCTGGATGCACACACAGAGAGACATGTGTGGCTTTAAAAAAAAAGTCATGAAACAATACTTACTCCTACTATTTGTGATACACTCTAATATTTTCTGTTCTATTCTACTTCACATTTACAAAAATTCTGGTCATGACCCACTACATTTTACAACCCATCGAAGGGCCTTGACCCATCTTTTGAAAAACATGGATCCAGCACATAGCCCAGTGTCTGGTACACAGTCATTGATCTATAAGGAATAAACACCACTCTGGGGAGAAAATGATGTCATGTAAAAGGTTTACTGAAGCATAATTCTTTGGCCAGAGGAAGTTGTAATAAAATGCTGAAAGTTTCTTAATGAGAGTAGCATGAAGGTTGCCAATATGATAAAAGCACTTTTTCCTCCTTCTGGTTAAGACATAAAATGGGAAAAAACAAAACAAAAACAAAAACAAAAAAACAAAACAAAACAAAAAAACGAGGCAAAGAGACTGCAAAAATTACATACAAAACATCGTCTTTCTCTTAAAATAATTTAATTAAGTTTTTCTAACCTAAAAACTGATTTCAGAATGGTTAATATTAATGAATTCAGACAATAAGTATTTAAAGGGGGGAATCCAAGGAGATTGTTTATGTACAATTAACTAAAAGAAAAAACCCCCAAAAAGTAAGACCTCATTTTCTCCCTTTTTTTTTTCAGAAACAAGTAGAAAATTAATTTAGGGTAAAGGTGATAATAAAGGTATACTTGGCATATTGGTTTTCTATTGCTGCTATAATAAATTGCCACAAATGTAGATACTTAAAACAACACAAATGTGTTGTCTCACAGTTTCCATGGTCAGAAGTCTGGGCACATCATGGTTCAGTCTGTCTCTCTGTTGTGAGGCTCAAAAGGCTGAAATCAATGCGTTGGCAAGGCTGCATTCCATTCTGAAGACTCTGGGGATTAATTCCCAGCAGCTTCAGGTTGATAGCCCAATTTAGTTTCTTACAGTTGTAGGACTGAGACCCCCATTTCCTCTCTGACTATCTGCCAGAGGCCAGTCTTTGCTCCTAGAGGCTGCCTGCATGCCTCCTCATGCCTCCCATTGTGGTCCCCTCCAGCAATGGTGATGGAGTCTCTCTTTGAATCTATTTGACGTCTCCTTCTGCAGATGCCTAATTCCTTTTAAGTTAATTTTTTAAAAATTTTAATTTTTAATTAAACCTTTAATTTTAAAGATGTGGGGTACAATTCAGGATTAGGTATGAAAATGTTCATTAAGCGGGTATCCTTGTTGATGAGGTGTGCCCTCCTGGCAGTTTCCCACTACTGCCAATTCCTTTCTTATACTATTATAATTGTTCAAGATCCACTTATGAGTGAGAACATGTGGTACTCAGTTCTTTGTTTCTGTGATAGATTACTCAGTGTTATAGACTCTGAGTCCATCCAAGTTGCTGTGAAGTTCATAATTTTGTCCTTCTTTATGGTTGCATAATATTCCACTGTATATATGTACCACATTTAAAAAATCCAGTCTACTTTTGATGGGCAGCACTGTTGGTTCTATGTTTTTGCTATTGTGAATAATGCTGCAATAAACATGCTTGTGTAGGCATATAGACCAATGGAACCAAATAGAGATTTCAGAAGCAAAATCTCAATTTCTCAAAAAACTCATCTTCGACAAATCTCTACCATCAACCCCTAGGGAGAGGAGAACCTATTCAGTAAATGTTGCTGGGAAAACTGACTGACCACATGCAGAAGATTGAAATAAGACCCCTACCTATCACCATGCACAAAAATCAATTCTAAACAGATCAAAGACCTAAACGTAAAACCTCAAACTATAAGAACCTTACAAAATGCAAGAGACACCCTTATGGAAATTGGAACTGGCAACCAATTCGTTATCAATTCCCCAAATGCCCATGCCATAAGAGATAAGATAGACAAGTGGGACCTCATCAAACTGAAAATCTGCAAAGCAAAAGAAGCCATCAAGAAAGTAGTGAGACAGCCCACAGACTGGGAAAAAATATTTGCCAACTGTATCTGACAAAGGCCTAACATCCAAGATCTACAAGGAACTCAAATGTGCCAAATGGAAAAAAACTAACAGTCCCATTAAAAAAGTGGGCAAAAGATATGAATAGACACTTGTCAAAAGAAGACTTATAGGCAGCCAACAGACACATGAAGAAGTGCTCAGCCTCACTAATCATTAAAGACATGCTAATTAAAACCACACTGAGATACCACCTAACTCCAGACAGGATGACCATCATCAATAGGTCAAAAAACAGCAGATGCTGGAGAGGATGCAGGGAAAAGGGAGCACTTCTACACTATTGGTAGGAGTGTAACAGTGCGTTACAACCATGTATAGTAAACCAAATAATGGTTTGATGGCTTTTATTGGCATCAGATTTTTCATGGCTTTTAACTACCTCAAGTTAATGCACGAATCTTAAAATTATAGAATTTTAGAGGTGGATGGCATCTTAAGATTTATAATGTTCAACTTCCTTGTTTTACAGACGAAGAAACTGAATGGGATTACTTGCTTAATCTCACAGGAATCAGTGGCAGGGGTACAGCCTATGTTTCTTTTTAAAAAAATTTTATTTTAAAGATGTGGGGTACAATTCAGGATTAGGTATACAAGTGGTCGTCATACAGGCAAAGTTTGGGCCTCCCTTTGGTCCCCGCTTTGCCTGATTTGAGATCAGTTACCCTTTTTGATGTCATATGCTCCCCCCTCCCTCTCCTGGCTGTGTCCCACTACTGTCAATCCCTTTCTTATTGTATTATAGTAAATGTTCAGGGTCTGCTTATGAGTGGGAACATGTGGTACTAGGTTATTTGTTTCTATGATAGATCACTGAGTTTTGTAGACTCTAGATCCAGCCAAGTTGCTATGAAATTCACGTTTGCTCTTCTTTATGGCTATGTAATATTCCATTGTGTATATGTGCCACATTTTTTTTAACCAGTCCAGTTTCGATGGGCAGCACAGTTGGTTCCACATTTTTGCTATTGTGAACAGTGCTGTGATAATCATGTGTGTGCAGGTATCTTTTTGGTAGAATGATTTGAGTTCTTCCAGGTATATTCCCAGTAGGGGGATTGCTGGAACATATAGAAGGTCAATTTCTATTTCTTTTAGAAATCACCACACTGTTTTCCAAAGAGGTTGACCTAGTTTGCATTCCCACCAGCAGTGTAGAAGTGTTCCCTTTTCTCTATATTCTCACCAGCATCTGTTGTTTTTTGTTTTATTAATGGTGGTTATTCTTACCTGGGTTAGGTGTTATTTCAATGTGGTTTTGATTTGCATTTCTCTGGTGATTAGTGAGGCTGAGCACTTTTTCATGTATCTTTTGATTGCCTGTAAGTCTTCTTTTGAGAAGTGTCTATTGAGTTCCTTGTAAGTCTTGGATGTTAGGCCTTTGTCAGATATACAGTTAGCAAATGTTTTTCCCATTTTGTGGGCTGTCTCCCTGCTCTCTTGATGGCTTCTTTTGCTTTGCAGAAGATTTTCAATTTGATGAGGTCCCACTTGTCTATCTTATCTCTTGTGACATGGGCATTTGGGGGTTTGATCAATAATTGGTCATCTATTCCAATTTCTATAAGGATGTCTCCTGTGTTTTCTAAGATTCTTATAGTTTGAGGTTTTACTTTTAGGTTTTTGATCCATTTAGAGTTGATTTTTATGTATGGTGATAGGTAGAAGTCCTGTTTCAATCTTCTACACATGATCAGCCAGTTTTCCCGCACTATTTACTGAATAGGTTCTCCTCTCCCTAGTGGTTGTTGTTGGAGGCTGTGTCAAAGATGAGTTGGTTGAGAAAGTGAGGCTTTGCTTCTGGAATCTCTCTGTTCCATGAATCTATATGCCTGTTCTTGTACCAGTACCAGGCTGTTTTGATTATTGTAGCCTTATAGTAAAGCTTGAAGTCTGGAAGTGTGATACCTCCTGCTTGTTTCTTTTGCTGAAGATTGTTTTGGCTGTTCGTGGTCATTTATGTTCCCATATGAATTTCTGTATTATCTTTTCCAGGTCTGAGTAAAATGATGTTGGTGATTTAATGGGTATTGCATTGAATCTATAGATTGCCTGTGGTAGGATGGATATCTTAACAATGTTGATTCCTCCTATCCATAAACATGGAATATTTTTCCATTTGTTTGTGTCTTCCTGGATTTCTTTAAGCAGTGTTTTGTAGTTTTCATTGTAAAGGTTTTTCACTTCTTTGGTAAGAAAGATCTGGAGGTATTTCTTTTTCTTTTTCTTTTTTTTTTTTGGTGTGGCTATTGCGAATGGGATTGTGCTATTTCCCATGTTTCTTGATCTCCAGTCCTTCTTTATGACTCAGGTACTCAGAATTGCTGATGGATTATGTTCTTGGGAGGGTGGTCCTTAAGAAGAAATAAGTGAAAAGTCCCAACAATTGATTAGCCAGGCTTTTTGTTTTACTCTATTCCAGGTCTGACCTCTGGGGAGTATTTGCAAGATAGAATTCTGATAGTTATTTGTTGAAGAATTACTTTATACCAACCCAGAATGATGGGCATTTGAAAAAGGTTTGATTCCTAAAAATACCAGTGGTATTTCAAAATTTTCTTATCTGGTTATTTTAGATGAAAAAGCAGAGCATTTTGTTTTCATGCTTTTAAAATAATTTTTAATTTTGAAGATGTGGGCCACAATTCAGGGTTAGGTATACAAATGTTTTCAAGCTTTTAATACAGTGTGAGTACCATTGTTTCTGGGTTTAATGAAGCATGAGAGAATGAGGAAGAAAAGGAATGAAAAAGGATGGAAAGAGCCTGAAACAATCAATTCTAGGGTGGCTCTTATATGAAATTCTCAATGTTGGGCCTTTTGTCTCTGGCTGAGATTAGCACACAAAGCCAGTAATGGTTTTTTCTTTGTCAATATCAATGGAATCTGGAAAGAAGTTTATCTATCTATCATCTATCTATCATCATCTATCTCTATTCATCCGTCCATTTATGAGTCATTCTTTCATTCCCACTTCATTCAGTCTACACTAATTGGGAGTCTGTTATATACCTTGTGCAATGTTAGGGCCTGGGATACTTTGAGGAGTAAGATATGGCCTCTTCACAAGATCATAAGATATGGTCTTCAAGGGCTAAGCTCAGAGCTTAGTCAGGGAGAAAGATATCGGAATGGATGCAACAGCATTAATACCCTAGAATTGTGACAAAAATCTCAACCTGAAATTAAGAGACTCAATGACTCCTGCTTTTTAAGAAGAGGCACAAGGGAGCCAGACACCCATCTCCAGGGCTTGCTAGGAGGAGGCAGAATTTTTCTGTTACCCCCTGTCACCATACCAACATAGGATATTGGGGTAGGAAGAGGAATGGTGGCTGTTTACATAAGAAGTCTAGAGAATGCAAGGAATTACAGGAAGTTTTTGAGTCACTAGCCTTTTGGGGAGTGCAGTATTCATAGTAAGAGTAGATTGCCCATTCTCCCCAGGGGTAGCACAGTGGTTGCTGTTCCTTCCCCAGTATTAAGTGAAGGTATCCCCCAGACAATCATTTGTAAAGACTGGATGTGCCTGCTACAAGGAAACTGGCATCGTATTCCTCAGTCATCATCAGATTTGCTGACCTGTCCATGAGTACCTAAGAAAGAGAAGTAATTGCAGGGAGACTGCAAGGCTCAGAAAAGGGACAGAAACAGTACCACATCCTGCACAACCACTGGTTAGCCTGACAGGGGTTCATGATTCTCTAGTGGACTGAGCATAATCTGCAGAAAGTGGCTGGGCTTGAGCCCTTTTGCTGATACTCCAATTGAGAAAGTTGCCCACAAGATGAGAAGACCCCATAAGCAAGGGCTAAGGGAGATGTATTATGAATGACAGAAGTTGGAAGGGTAGAAGAGTTGGAGCCAGAGTAGTATTTCTCATGTCCACAAAGCATGTAGTGAGGAGGCTTCTACAGTGTTCTTCAGCCAATATGCTGATGACCCTTACAAGAGTCAGCTTTGCATGCCTGTCCACACATCTAGTCTTAATAGCCAGTCAGGGCTGACCAGAGAGAAAATTGCAATGACTCCGGTTAAGTAAGGAGGAGTGATTGTTGTTCACCAATCTCCCCCATCTCCCTCCTTTGTTTCTATTCCCAGAGAATCCAGACCTGAGGATGGAAGTGGTACAGTAATGAAAGAGTGTCTTCCTTCCTGTTCCAAGTCCCTCAAGTCATAGGTCTGACTTGCCATGAGGGAGAGAAAAGGTTTTGAATCAGATATGAGACCAGATTTATTAACAGGATGGGACTGAATTTTAATAACTGAAAAATTATGGCATTTGTTTGAGGTGTTGAAGGATTTACTATTGAGCAGGGGAAGAAGATTTGACAGAGTGTGAATGAGAACAGTGATTACAAAATTGTTTGTTTCCCACTGATTTGAAATTTCAATTCCTCAATACACTAGTTGCAAAATAATTGCAAAACAGAGTGACTGGGCTATAATGATGCAGATAGAAGTACTTTTCCTTTCTTGCACAAGGTTTTGTTTTTCATAGACTTAATAAACCATAGGCTTAATAAATTTGTCTTAATTTTTGTTTTACTTAAGTTTCTGTTTACATATTACCATTTTAACTCCAACCATTTTCCCAAATTGTCAAAATCTCCTCTCAGAATGTCAGGATACAATAGATATTCTATTAAATTCACCTTGCTGAAGAAGTCTCTTGTATAGACCCTTCAACCTGCTTCAATTGAACCTGCTTACTCTCTGGATGTGCTGTAGAGCTGTCATCTTGTGACCTCCCAGGAACATTTTCCTGGAAATTTTCTTTTTTTTGATTTTTGATAGATCCCCTGTTTTCTGGATTTTAGGTCTTTTTTCTTAATTTACTATCTTGTTTTGGTGGAGCATTTTCTCTAGAACCTTATGCATGGGGTGTTTATTTCTGAGAGGTTAGAATTTAAAAAATGCTTTTAGTCTACTTGTGGTAGTTTGTTTGAAGGTGGCTACCCTAATTCACCTTTCTATATTCAGACCTTTAGGTAGTCCCCAAAGTCTCTGGGAATTGGCCAGTGGGACAGCATCAAGCATGAAGCAAGCAGAAATGGAAAATACTTGCACATTGGGAAGTGCCCTTTCTTGCTGCTCTTTGGAACCCTGAAACCACCATAGGAAGAAGATGAACAAATTTGCTGGAGGATGTGAGCCTATGTGGAACAGAGATAGGCTGTATCAACTGAGGGCCTCTCTCTCTTCCATTTTAGACCAACTAACCTGCTAACATGTATATGAAGTCATCTTAGGTAATTCAGCCCCAGGTGAACTGAGACTTGACTACAAAGGTTTGCCAAGCCAGCCCATATCAGAAGAATCACTCAACTGATCCACAGAAGTAATGATACATTATAATTGTTTTGTTTTCTTTGAGTCACTAAATTTTAGGATGACTTGTTATACAGTAAAACTAACTGATACCTTATCCTGACATTTAATTGATAGTTTAGCTGGGTAGAGAAATCTGTATAGACTATTCCTTTCCTTAAAAATGTTTAAAGGCATTGTTCCATTATCTTCTAGCTTTCTAGTGTTGCTGATGGGAACTCTTAAGCCATATGATTTCTATGTTTTTGCAGGTCCTTTTTTCTCTTTGAAAGTCTTAAAGACCTCTTTTTTGTTCCTACATTTGAAATTTCACTATGATGTGCCAAGTGATATGTTTGGGTATATTTTTTTCATCTATTGTGCTGAATACTTGATAAAAATAATCATTCTCAATCTGAAATTTGTGTATTCTAGTTGTGGGATGTATTTTTTTTTCTTTTTTGGTGAATTATTTAGCTGATAATTTCTACCATGTGTTCTCTTTGAATTTATCTCTGGATACTGAGCTATCTTTGAATTTCACCTCAGATTATCATATGTGTTTCTTTTTTCTTTTTTCCATTGCTTTGACTTTTTACTCTATTTTCTGGAAGATTTTCTTAAATTTGTTCTCCCACATTTTAAATTATCGTATCATTTCTGCTATCGTATATTTAACTACTATGAGCTCTTTCCTTTTTCTATGACTATTCTGTCTTTAAAGAACACTTTTGATATCCAGTATGTGATTTATTTTATTTCTCTGAAAATATTAACAACTCTCTTCAGAGTTTAAAATTCTTGCATAGTTTCTACTTACTTCAAGTTATTCTTCTATCTTGGCTTGTCTTATTCTAATCTTGGTGACTGACTGGAATAAAGCTGTAAAGTTTGTAGTTGATCTGAAACTGGGAGAGACTTTGAATGCCTTGTAGCTTCAGGAGAAAATTCCAAGCAATCTTGATCAGTGGGAGGGGGAATATATCTGACAATGAAATGTCACAAGTTTGAATGTGAGGTTGGGTTAGCCTAGTCAAGTATAATATGGGAGAAGTGTGGTTCAGTTATATGAAATGATGTAGGATATATGAAAATCATTTAGAAATTTTAACTGATAGTTCATTTAATTGGTACAAAGTTTACTGACTGTCGCTCTTTTCATGTACTAGTAGAGAGTAAAAAAGCTAATGAATTCTTAAGTTTTCATTAACAAAAGGATAATGTTTAGAATGAGGAAGATAGTTGACCTATTCTACTCTGTGAAACCATTTTTTTCAGTAGCAATAATAACTATAATTGATTGAGTAATGTCATTGTGCTTGGCACGATTCTAAGTGCTTTTAGACTCATGTAATCTACACTTTATGATGAAAGTGAGAGAGAGAGAGAGAGAGAGAGAGAGAGAAAAGAAACAGTTTTTGTCCAAGGTATACAAATAGTAACTTGCCCATCTGATTTTTGTGTTCAGACACTTGAAAGAGGTCTAGATAGAAAAAACTCCCCAGAATAGCAAAAGATTTAAATCAACAGTACAGGGACTTGCTGAAGGTACTGTGGTTGCTAGAAGACTCACAGAAACCTGACAAACACCTTTAAACATTTGAATAACCATCATGAGCAAGAGGAATTAGAATAGTTCTCTCTGATCCCAAGGATAAAACTAGGACCCAATGAATAGCAGCTATAGTGAGGGAGATTTTAGTTAAGTATGAAGAAAACCTTTCTAATTACCAGATTTTCAAAGATTGCTTGGATTGCTTTGAAAAGAATGAATTCCCTGGCATTTGAAGGTATGCAGGAAGGAGCAGATATGCCAGTGGGAGGATTCAGGGGTTGGACAAGATGACCGTTATGTTTTAAAACCTTGAGGTGCTAGAATTCTATTAATTAGACAAACATCCTATTTTGGCAAGCATCCCTAAATTCCCTAGGCTTTGGGAAAGGAGACTATCAGAAGGAGCTTTTTATTAATAGTTATTCTCCTGTTTCCAAGTACATCTGTGTCCGAGTAAATTGAAACAGTTTGAATTATTTTTTTTCTCTGACAGCCTCCAAAGAGGAGTATCATAAAATCTTAGGTTTGTAAACATTTAGGACTGAATGGACAGTGAGAGATGTATTGTGATACTCTTTTTGCAGTTGAGAGGACTGAGACCCAAAGTGGTGACATGGCCCTTGCAGGGTCACACTGCTGGTTTGTGGCAAAGCAGGGAGTAAAAATCCAGCAATCTACATTTTAAGTTAAGTTTTCTTTGCAATATAACACATTATCATTCATGCTCCCTGGGGAAATTTCTTTCTTGTGTCTAACTTAAGATCTTCACTGTGCATTTGAATCCCAGTTTCCTACCGTCTCTACCAAGAATGATGAGTGCTGGCCATTGTTTCTGGCAACAGAAAGTCTTTTGTCTCTGTTAGCTGTATATTACATTCTCCTCTGCTGGGATGGAGCAATGCTTATTGCACGTTTACACTCATCTAAAGTTAGCAAGAATTCCTAAAGAATAAAAGATGAAGCTAGTAGTTTCTGCTTTTTATAGTCTTTTCTCAAATCTTACTTTGAGACCAAGGTTGAGGTCTGGTTCCTACATGCCTGTGGGTTTCATGCAGACGTCTCCTCTCAAGGGACAGACTGTTGCCTAGTTCTTTAATTTTTTAAAAAAATTTTATTTTAAGATAGCTTAATCTTAAACCAAATTTGAAAACTTAAACTAGAAACACCTAACCTTAGGAGGTCCTGAGAAAGTGTTCGCCTCTTGGTTGAACAGTGACTTGATAACATACATTTTAGGAAGGCACAAGTTATAAGAAACCACAAATCAATACATGTGAAACTTCCACTGGTTTGGGCCAGGAAGGAGGGACATTTCCAAGGGGGGATTTGCAGGTCACAGGTGGATTCAGAGATTTCTTGACTGGTAATTTGTAGTGCCATCTAAGGAATTTGAGAAATCACTAGAGGAGATGCTTTGTTTAAGGTAAAGGAGTGGAAAACCCCAGGTTTGTTTATAAGTAGATGAAGCACTATATGGGGCAGACTTTAGGGAGGATAGGTAAGTGTCTTGCAAGGCTCCTTGGAGTCTGGGAATCCACATAAGATGGCTTTGCAGGGCTGTAAACCTTCTTTATTTGGTTTAGTGTTCAGTTCCTTCTATTGGTCAAATATCATTCCTTAGGATGCATGAATAAGCCAATAAGCAACAGGACAGTCCATGTCACTAGGGAGGTTCATTTCTAGGGTTATCTATTTTATTTACCTGGCAAGGTCCCATGGAGCTAGGAGGCATATTAGAGTTGTCCATTTGGTGACAATAGTTTTCACAACAGTGATGTTGGATTGTGGGGGTAGGATATGATTTCACCTGAGTTTATAACTAATTGTTTAAGGGTAAGAAGGAGTCATGTTGCCTGTTTCATAACTGGCTGAAAGCACTGTTCCTATATAGAAAAATTTAGACAGGTGGATAATTCATTGGCATCCAGAATTAAAAATGATAGCTTTGTCTAAGGCAATCCTTTTCCTACTACTCTTTGTCTTGGTTTTTATAATTTTTATTGACATTCTACTCCATTTGAGTTGGACTTTCTAGACATGCATTCACTACCTCTGTGTATACAAATTGAATTTGAGATACTCATGCATCCTCCCCTTCCCTTCTCCCATCTCCATTTGGGTAGCTCTTTTGCTATTTAAAATATGCATGATCAATTAAGATCATGAACATATTCTTTGTTAAATATTTTAAAGAGTACTCTTAGTCCAAGAGTTGTTTCGTTTTGTTTTTAAACAAAAAGGGGCTTGGGCTGCAATCCAGTGATCTATGTTCTCTGTGATGGAGGAAGATGGCCCAGGTGGCTGTAACTCTACATAACCACAAGAGGGCAGGAGAGTCTAAAGGATGAGAAGAGGATCCCGACGAAGACAAACTCCTCTTTGTTCACCTAAAGGCCAGATCATCAAATGATCTGCAAAACCTGGCAACTTTCAAGAACAATAGAGGAACGGTGTGCATTAAGTGGCCAGCATTAAGTGGTCTTGCTAGCCAGACCATCCAGAAGAAAGCAGAGGACTTCTGGTTCCAAGATTTACAAGCTGTGATCTTTGGCTTAGTTGACCTCTCTGAATCTCAGTTTTTGCCTCTGTAAATATGGGCCTGGTATCGCCCATCACCCAGGCTTACTGTAAGACAAATAAAATTGCATGGAAAAGCACCTGCCTGTTTTCCTTCCAACTTTTCCCCGCGGTTGACTCCAAGGCCTAATGCCACTCTTCATGCGATGCCAAATATCACTTCTCTGAGAAGCATTTCAGATTCCCTCATCCTGGCTCTCATACTACTATGAACCTACCTCCCTGAGAGTCCTCCATGATTTATTTCCAAGTCTGTTTCCCTCATTAGCCTGGAGCGCTTGCAGGGCAGCACTGTGTATCTTTGCACCTGGTGTTCAAGGAATGGAGGAATTTTAAGCATTTTGGTTCCTTCTTTCCTCCCTCCCTTCCTTTTTTTTTTTTTTTTTTTTGGTGCCAAGCATCAGGCTAGGCATTAGGGAGGATATGGTCCCTGCTTGCATGGGTTTACAAGATTAAGTAATATTTTGGATAAAACTACTAACATGAAAGGGTGAGCACACCAGCCATACGATTAACTATTGCACTTACCGAAATAAGCAAAGTTAGCATGAAGTACAAGGAAGAGGGAAGGTTTACCTCATTGGGTACATGTTGGCGTTCAAACCACTCTTGACAGCAAACATTAAAAAGACATTTTTAAAGAAGTATAAAAAATATATACACGTAGGCTTATCTTTCATTTAATTGCGAGTGAGCAGGTGAAAGAGATTTTAAAGTTCTAATAGAATTCAGAAGAGTGGAATTGTGCAAACCCGTTATGCTAAGTGAAGGATGATGCAGTGAGTGGTCAAGAGCCAGGCTTCAGGGTCAGAATGAACTAGCTTCCTCCCTTACCTACCTAGGGCAAGGTACTACGCCTTCCTAAGCTCCAGCTCTTTATTGGAAAGTGAAAATGGAGCAGGAGACAATAGGTCAAAGGTTAAGGGCAATGTCTGGCAAGAGAGAAAGTCCAGGGAAATGTCAGCCTTTACCATGATATGAGCATCCTTCTTTTTTGTAACGGATTTCATCCCCTTCAATGACTTTCCATGGTGGGGATAAGCCTTAGGGGAGGCACCTGAACACCCCAGGAATGGCGGAAGATTTTCCAGGGAAACAACCATGCTTATTTGGTTTGAGCACCTAACAATGTGGCTCTGGGAGCCCTAGTCCCACAGGGTCCTCCCCTGAGATTAAGAAGAAGATGTCATAAGGGGTGGCTTGGTGGCCACCAATGTCTGGCGCTTCCCTCCTCACATTGTAACTTTTGTTAAAAACTCCTTAGGAGTCTACCATCCATTAATTTATCTGAGAAGACTAGCTCTGATTTATAATTTTATCTTGAGAGGTGGCAGAGTCCCATAAGCTGTTTTACTGCTTCATTGATGACCATCTGAGCCAAGGGAAACAAAGGAAGGAAAGAATTTCAGATTTAAGCAGATATTTTAATCACAGTCCACATACAGAAATGCAACAAATAAGCCAGGCTTTAGAAATAACTGTGATCAATGTGTTGTGTGTCTGAGCCTTTGCAAGTGTCTCTGCTCGAATTGTGTAAATGCATGGTGATTAAATGCAGCTTCAGAGCACTAGCCCCACACTCCTTTGTGCACAGTCCTTGGATGCTTGGTGGCTTTCTGGGCAGGAAAGGGAACCCAGGAGAGGTGTTGAGGTTTTCACGCCTATCGCAGGCTCTTGGTGTGAGTGTGGAACCTACTAAGGTCAGACTTTCCAGGCTGCAATTTCTAGACAATTGGAAGCTATGTGGTGGTGGCCATTGGTTATTATGAAGAATCAGGGAAGACATTATTTACTTTTTTATTGGATTTTGCAACATATGGCAGAGTTGGGTGTGTTGCTCGCTCATCTCCAATAAAGCATCGTTTTTCCCTTGGCCAGCAGCTCTCATGCGTAGGAGGCTGAATGCCTTGTTCTCCTGGGAAAGATTGACTTAGCTGCCAGGACAAGGAATCCAGCAAAGCCTGGACAGGGTGGTGTCTCCAGGGAACAGTGTGAGGGAGAAGAAGGAATTGATGAGGGAGCCCTGGGCACTGGCAAAGTTAACTTTGCAGTATTTAGTAGAGTGTTTATCACTGAGTTATGTGTTTGTACCAAGTGAAGGCCGAATGATAGCCCAGAAAGCTGTATGACAGAAGGCTTTGCAATTATTTGAATACAGACAAGGATCAGAGATCTTGAATCATCACATCGTACTCAGGGGTCCAGGCTCGGGATAGGTTTACTCAGGACCTCATTTTGGCAAAATGACATTATCAGGCATGTTAGATCAGTTCAACTGATTTGAATTTCACTGGGCTTTAGTTTTATTTATATTTTCATTTGTAGTTACATATCTTGATCAATATTTGTACCTATGTCACAAGAGAAATAATTTAAATCAACACCAGAAAATTATAAGTTTTTTTTTAAATGAGTTCATCCATTGCTCATGTATCAGAAACACTAGATTAAAGGATATTTAAGGGTGCGTTTTTCTGTATCAAGGTTCAATTGAAAAAAGAGTATCAGTATGAGTAATATGGACTAGAGGGTTTACTGTTTGACCTGATACAATTGTGGGAGCTGATAGAGAAGTCTGAGGAAGGCTGCTATCTCTTTCTCTGGTCTGATGGTGAACTTGAAGCTGGCAGAACTGGCAGCTGGGGAAAAAATGCTGGCATGATACAACGCAGAAGAACAAGGGAAAATGCAACTTGGGAGGTGAACCTAGACTCTTCAAATGCTCCCTACCTACTCCAAACCTGACACGTAGAAGCAGAAGGAGGAAATCTGGTGCAATCTGGAAGAGTTGCAGGTTTGGCTGCTGCCTTACACTGGGCAGGCAGAATCACTTCAATGATCTTTGGCACCTACACCAGCCAACACAAAGACTGCTACTCGCTTCTGCCTGCTGAATCCCATGCCCCTTTCTCGTGAGGTCAACTCTAACCTGCACTATCTGTAGGAGGGAGTTCTGGGACACTTAGTTCCAAACTAGCAAAGTGAATACAGTACAAAGCCATCATAATAATTACATTTTAGATCAGGTACGGGGCTCACACCTGTAATCCAGCACTCTGGGAGTCCAAGGATTGCTTGAGTCCAGGGGTTTGAGACCACCCTGGGCAAATAGTGAGACTATTTATTTTTTAAAAAATCAGCTATTCCTTGGATAGGCATTTAAGCAGAATCTACCATTCAGTGTATATTCAGTTCGTTATTATTGAATGAATAAGTGATTTAAATAATAATATTGAGCTTTAATTAGTCTCTAGCATCTTGGTGGTCCCAATTTTGCAGTGTAACACAGGGTCTAGCACATAGTTGGTACTCGGTGAATATTTGATGAATAAATTTCTTAGTGGTATAGCCTAAAGAACAATGGACTGCCAATCTGGAGACTTTGGGATGATTCCGATTCTGCTGCTACTTAGCTGTGGGGGTCTTAGCAAATCATGCTAGCTCTATGACTTTGGTTTGGTCTAAGGGAGTCAGATTATTTATAATCTTCAAGCAACCTTTTTTGCTCAGAGATTTCACAGTTCTATGATTTTATCAGATTGCTTTACAAATAGAGAAAGGGAATGGCTAACAAACCGGTCACTTGATATGTGGAATGAGGGTTGGAGAATGTAAACGATCATTAAATCAGGGTGGGTGGGGCTTGGAGTTGAGAGCCCTGGCATCTGTCAGCCTGCACAAAGGCCTACCTGGAGGATGCTTGATAAAAAGGATAGGTGCAGAAAGGGGAACTGCCAGGGAGCTCAGGGCCAATTTGCCTGTTTGAAAATTGTGCCTCGAGCTGGCTCTGCTCAATCAAACACAGTCTGACTCAGCTGAAGTCTGGCTTCTCACGTCTGTTTTTCTGCAGAGCTAACTCTGCTAGAGTTGAGTTCTTTGTTCATAGCTAGCAGTAGTGTCGCCTTAGATTCCCAGCTCTCTGGGACGCAGGCCCTTGCCTTGAAGAGTCTTCTTTCTCTGGTTGGGCACCAGTTTCTTAGTTCTGTTTCAAACCTGCCAGGCCTTCTCATGTACATGCTATTTCAACTGAGTTTGGCCTATGGCTCTAAACTTTTAGGACTTTATGAAAATGGAGTGGGAAATATTTTTTTCTTTCTTTGTCTCTTCTTCCTTCCTTCACAGTTTCTTGTGTCCTTTCTTAAGCAGCTGTTCTTTTCTTTCTAAATGTGTAAGACATAATTCATAGTCTTTAAGCATGAGACAAGAAAAATCTCCAGGTTAGGCCATGGAGAATGATTTAAAAACCATGGTAAATTCATCCCTTATTTAGATGGAATAACCATTTCTTCATGTATACCCCATCCCAGGACCTTAGAGGTATAAGGTCCAATTCAGCTTAAATTCTACACTTTATCTGAACTTAAAGTTAGCCACCAAGTGTTTAGTGAATATCGACTATATTGTTTGGCTAAATAGGTGCTGGGAGAATATTGAAATATAATTAAACATAATACTTTCAAAGAACCAGTCACATTCTTGGAAACAGAACAAACACATGAACAATTAGGAACTTAAGGTTCATGGCAAACAGCTCTAAACATGGTGGGGCTTTAGGAGTTTTCCAAACCTATGTGATATGCAGAAAAATTTTCTTGTAGGTGTTGGAAGGTTTGAACAGGTGCCAGAAAAGTATAAAGGCATTGCAAGTTGGAGGTCAGGGTGACATTAAGGTGATAAAAAAAACACGAAATGAAGAGAGAGAAGGAGAAGTAGACAGAATGTTGGACAGATACAGAGTAGAACCTCTGTATGTTTTTTTTTCTTTTTTTAACTTAAAAAATAATTAAATCGCCTTTATTTTTCAGAGCAATTTGAGGTTCACAGCAAAACTGAGCAGAAACTACACAGTTTCCACATACCTCCTGTTCTTACACACCCACGACCTCCACTGTCAACATACCGCCCCACGATGGCACAACTTCTGTATTTGTTCATTTACTTATTTATTGCTATGTTGCCCAGGCTGGTCTCGAACTTCTGTCCTCAAGCGCTTCTTCCTCTTCGACCTCTCAAAGCGTGAGATACCGCACCTGGCTAACTTCTGAATATTTTTGAACTAATCTTTTCTTGATATTGTAGACCCTTTTAAGGCAAGCAGCTGGCTGGCTAGAGTTTAGGAGCTCCCTGGCACTATCTCTATTTAGGAATACGTGCCTCTGTTCTTGGAGGATATTTTTAAAAGAACAATTGTTCGGGATAACCAGTGTAGTGTCCTGAGTCTAGAACCAAATTCCTAGAGCCCTTTCTATTTCTCTAGTGTAGCCCCCTTGCCTCTTGGCTGTTTCCCTTCTAGCAATTCAACTTCTATCGGTTAGTGCTCTAAAAGGACTTTGCAGGTGGCAGGGCTAAAAAAAGATTGCCTTTTTTTTCCTCCCATAAAAATACCTCTTTTCTTTATGTCTTTCCATCATCTCATATAGCTTTCCAAAAAATGAAACACGTACATAAAGACAAACTACACTCAATATGCTGAGTGGGTCAGGGAGAGACGGGATCTTGATCATTAACCAAGGCTCTGTGGAGGAATTAAGTTGTTTGACTCGTAGCTCCAGGCCTGGTGAATTAGGTAGTATTTCATTTCAATCCTTTGTGGAATTCAGGCTGCCAATATCTAGGCTTTGAAGTGGTTTTTCCCTCCTATGATGTAACTGGATTCCCTTTGCTGGGCCTGAAGAGGCATTTCTCATACTCCGTTTCCCCAACTAGTCACTGGTGTTTTGCCAGCCTGTGAGTCTGATCTGACTGTTGGTCTGGTTTCCAGAAATTCTCCCCCATAGTCTATATTTCCTGCACTAGGTAGTTTGAGAAATGAAGATTACAATACATTCTGATTGGTTGTGTATGCTTGTGTGTATTTGTGAGGGGTGGTAGGTACTGGGGTGGGGGCAAGAACTATGGATTTCAACTCAGAATTTAAATTTCTGAATTCAACTTGGATTTAGAAGTGACTACCAATCCAATTTTTTTGTTTTTCCTTCTGTTCTGGTGCAGGGCTCTTTAGTTTATTGGCTCTTTAGTTTCTGATAGAGGATACTTGCTTTACCTCCCTACCTTAACCTCCCCCCCCTTTTTTGGCTGATTGTTCAAGAAAGTGAGTTAATTAATTGGAATAATAGACTATCTTTCACTCCAAGATCTTTCTAAAAGTTACAAACTTGAGCTCTCTTCCTTCCACTCTTGTTCCATGCTGTGAGAAAGTTTGTATGGAGGCTTTTCCGAAAGATAGAAACAAGTTGTCTATACATTCCTTTCCCTTTGAGTAAAGCCACACCAACTGAAAGCAGTGTGCTTGGGACATTTCTTTCTTTTTTTTTTTTTTGAGTTGGAGTCTCACTCTGTTGCCTAGGCTGGAGTGCAGTGGCATGCTCACGGCCACCTCAGTATTGACCTGCTGGCCTCAGGCGATCCTTCCATATCAGCCTTTCAAGTAGCTGGAACTACAGGCATGCACTACTGTGCCCGGCTAATTTTTTGGTTTATTGTAGAGATGCGGTCTCGTCAAGTTGCCCAGTCTGGTCTCGAACTGCTGAGCTCAGGCAATCCTCTCACCTCGGCCTCCCAAAGTGCTGGAATTATAGGTGCGAGCCACCGCGCCTGGCGGGACATATTTTTGCTTATTGCATAGATGCATTCACTGACTTTCACCGTAGGGTTTTGTCTCCAGCCCACACTGAGGGATGATATGGGGCAACTGTGTCCAACTTGTTATATTTATTTATTGTTAGAAAGTTTTTGAAAACATTATCCTTTGTCATACATTGTCTTTTTAAAACCAGGATAATAACAACAAACAAGTATATACGGATTTTCTCACAGCTCAGTTGTGGTTTCTTAGAAGGAACAACTTCATAGTAGATATAAATAAAATCTCATTGTATTAGTTTCTGCAGATTTGAAATTTGCATTAGTTTGTACTTGTGATTTTTATTTTAAATTTATCAGGGCATGAATAAAATAGTCTGGGGAAAGTAAATGGTATTTATTTGGAAATGTTTTGCAATTTGGAGGTTAAATTGTGTTTCTTCTTCTATCAACTCAAATTATTCTGTCTAGGTCTCTTCATATTGGATGACAGAAATAGCTCGTGGAGGAGTCTAATTTCCAGACTGAGGACTTTGCTTCTGGGGGGCAGAGGCATTAGGTGAAGCGGTAAGTCAGTTATTTACAATAGACTTTGAGATGTTCTGCTCTGGAAGTGAGCAGATGTGTGCCGGGTGATGACCTCTGATTCTGAACCTGAAACCTTACCATCTTCTTTCTGGCTTTATTCTTATGCTTAAGAGGTGAGGACAGGGAGAGAGAAAGATCACCTTTTTTTTCCTGGTGCTTTAAAGTCACCAGAATCGCATTTAACACATCAGAAGAGAGATGAGAAGTTACAAGCTGTGGTGCACCCTGTATCGACCTGCCTTTGATGAGCAGCAGAAGGCAGCAGTCTCTGTCATGGCCCATGCAGCTCTTGACTGTGTTGATGGATGCCAGGTTAGCAGTGTTCTGGCTTGGGATTCTGCTCACATGTTGCTTTTGGATCGTTTCAGTTGTTTAGTCAGCATAGTGAGGTAGCATTAGAATTGAACCGGGATTCTGCAACCTCCTTCTTTGACTTGGCTTTGTTTTGGGCAAGTTATTTAATCTCCCTAATACTAAGTTTCCTCATCTGTGAAATGGAGATAATAACAGTACTTTATAGTGTGGTTTTGAGAATTAAAGGAGATTAATACATGTCAAGTATTTGGCACGTGATAAGTGTATAGTATATGTTTGCTGTCATTATTTTGATCAGGTTAAACTCTATGAGCTGTGGTTTTATAACTTAAAAGATGCTAGTTTTGAATAATATGATCTCCGAGGCTTTTGGTAGCCTCCAAAGTCTGAAAATTTGTGTACCACGTATGCAGTGCCTATGTCATTTTTATATCACTCATAGGGCTTTACACATGAATGCGCATGTAATAGTTAATCATATATTTATTAAGGGTTGAATACTGGATAAATAAAAAACATAAGGAGTCATGCTTCTAACATAATGTATTTTACATATAAGAAGATGATTGGACTAGAAGTAATATATTATATTTTCTTCTTGTTCGTTAAATCAGGCAATTGCAAACCATTTGATGCAGCTCAGCTGGTGTGTAGGATGCTATGGGGAGTAGTGCCACATAAAGCTACTTTCAATATTTTCTAGGGTTTAAAGTGTGCAGAGGGTGTCAGAACAACTGCATTTAAAATTTAGATGCATATAAAGTTCTGCACTTTTAATTAATGGAAATGTAATGACTTTCTTTTAACAGTTTGTTCTAAAACTCATCTATAGTACATATGATAACAGAACAATGTATTGCATTGTACAATTTATAGAACTTAGACATTATCTCATTTGATTAATCATAATAATAGCATCTTTCATTTAATGAGTCCATACAGGTACAACTACGTTTGACACCTAATATACGTTATCTCATTTATTACTAGGTAGAACCCCCTGTGCCAGGAGGCCAAGATTACCAATAAGAGGTGTAAGGTGAAGAAAATCAGATTCAGTTCTGTGAGAAAAGAGATCATGTTTATCCATCTAGTCACTGTATCTGGTATGGTGCCTGGCACATCGTAGAAGTTGAAGCAATATTTGTTGACTGACTAAATAATGACTTGCTCATTGTGGCAAAACTAGTAAGCAGCGGAACCAACTACAAAGGTACTTGATTTTGACAATTTAGATTTAACATGATCATGGCTTTTCTGTGAGGTGGGGGAGCATCAAAGGCAGTATATGTCCTTTTGGCCATTGATACTTGCTAGAAAGAAATGCAGTTCTGCTGGCAATTGATTTTCATTTATCAAGGATGTCGACTCCAATGAGATAGTCCTTAGCTGTACAGAAGATGTCAGAGTAGGACCCTTCTCCCTTTTCTGATCAGGTGTATGTGGTGAAAAAAGCAAAAGAATCAACATCGAACACTAATTTCTGCTTGCTTTTTCTTCACATATAGCTAAGTATCTGTGACCTTTCACATTTTGCTAGTGTTGGATTGTGGATCAAAGTGATTCAGGAGAGAGTCTTACATTTTTTTTGCAATTTTAGTGAGACACGAGGAGGCTGCAAATGTGGAAATGTGTGGTTGATCCTTGAACAACATGAGTTTGAACTGCATGGGTTCACTTATAGGTGAATGTTTTTCAGTAAATATACTACAAACATTTCTGGAGATTTTTGACAATTAAAAAAAACTCGCACGTGACCTGCATAGCCTTGAAATATTGAAAAAATTAAGAAAAAGTTAGACATGAACACTTAAAATACATGTAGATACTAGTCTATTTTATTGTTTACTATATAAAATATACACAAAGTTCTTATAAAAAGTTAAAATGTATCAAAACTTATGCACAAAAACATAGATCATACATGGCACCACTGGCAGTCACGAGAAATGTAAACAAACATAAAGATGTGGTATTAAACGATAACTGCACAAAATTAGCTGTAGCACATAATGTACTACCGTGATAATTTCATAGCCACATTCTGTTGCTATTGCGGTGAACTCAAGTGTTGCAAGTATCCACTGAAAGCACCGTGTGACGCTCACTAATCATCTCCACATGAGCAGTATGTTTCTCCAGTAAATTGCCTATGGCAGTATAAAGTGATCTCTCCAAGTTCTCGTGTATTTTTCATCGTGTTTAGTGCAATACCATAAACCTTGAATAACATCATGGGACTCGTACGAAGGACCACTAGTGGTGCTGGAAGTGTTCCCAAGAAGCAGGGAAAAGTCATGACATTATGAGAAAAAGCTGAATTGCTTGATATGTACCTAGATTGAGGTCTGCGGCTGCAGTTTCATTTATTTCAAGATAAATGAATCCAGTGTAAGGACCACTGTAAAAACAGAAAAGGAAGTGTGTGAAGCTGGTGCTACAGCATCTCCACCGGGGGTGAAAGTCTTGCATTTTTTTGCACAATACAAAATACGTGTTAAAGTTCTATTTATGCTATGGGTGCAGCTTCAGTCAACAGTAGGCTATCAGTAGTTAAGTTTTTTGGGAGTCAAAAGTTGTACATGGATTTTGACTGCATGAGAGAGTTGGTACTCCTAACCCCCATGTTGTTCAAGCATCAATTGTGTTATATTTCTGATAAATCTTTCTTTTTAGTTTGATCAAATAATCTCTAAAGACATCCTGTTAATTTTGTTTCAGCTTCTGGTCTTGGAGGTCATTTTGGTTGAGGAAAGGTCATCAAATTTAGGGAAACTGACTTTATATCTAAAGAACATTTTTGAGACTTTTGAGTTTACTCTATTTTTTTATTTTTTTGAGACATGTTTTCACTCTGTTGCCCAGGCTGGAGCACAGTGGCATGATCAAGGCTCATTACAGCCTTGACCTCCTGGGCTCAGGTGATTCTTCTAGCTCAGGCTCCCAAGTAGCTGGGATTACAGGTGTGCGTCACTATACCTAGCTAATTTTTCGATTTTGTGTAGAGACGAGGGCTTGCTATGTTACCCAGGCTGGTCTCGAACTCCTGGGCACAAGCAATCCTCCCGGGCACAAGCAATCCTCCCAAAGCACTGGGATTACAGGCATGAGCCACCATGCCTGGCCTTTCTCCCTTTTAAAATAATGATTTTCTCCTTAATGAACTTAATTGAATGATTCAGCCAATGGTTACTGACTGCTTGCTGTATGATAGTTTCTATGGTGAGTTCTGAAGATACAAAGATGAACTTTCAAGGATAAGAGGTGGAGACAGACTTGTGGACAGATCCCTGTTGTACTTCCTGTGTGTGAGACCCTCAGTGGGGAACATGCAAGGCCTCTGGATGCACAAGAGCAGCAGAAACATAGACCACAGATGACTTCTCAGCATCAGTGACTTGAGGCTAATGGGAGGTAAAGCGGAGGGAAGACCTTTCAGGAAACCCAAAATACCTACTGTGTAGGATTGGGTGAGAAGGCTCAAGTTCCTCTGTCCACAGTCTGATGCCCTTACTTTATCACTTTGATTGACCAACAGTTCCCTAGATTTTAGAACCAGATTTAGTACTGAATGTATTGTTATGGTTTGTTTCATATTCGCCAGCTGAAAGAACCGAAGACCTAATTGACCTGGATGGTTCTCAGGTGGAAAGGCTGAAGCTTAACCTTTCTTCCTCCATTCATGGCCCATTGACATATACATCTTGTGTGGTTGCCCTTGGTCTAGGCTCTAAGGTGCTGATTTGTCTTTGGCCATAAATCTTGAAACTGTCGTGGTACTCATTCTCCCTTCAGTCTCTTTTTTCCCTTCCCCAACCTTGTTTCTATTCTGTTGTTCAACTTACAACAGACATTATCTCCATTTA
Organism: Tarsius wallacei; assembly: GCA_963574415.1. Taxonomy (NCBI): domain Eukaryota; kingdom Metazoa; phylum Chordata; class Mammalia; order Primates; family Tarsiidae; genus Tarsius; species Tarsius wallacei. Next base: position 3,686 of record CAUYQG010148040.1, on the reverse strand, counting down.
TCCTAATAAAGGTAAATGCAGGCATGTCTGTAGTTCCAGCACTTTGGGAGGCTGAGGCAGGAGGATCACTTGAGCCCAGGAGTTCACAGTTACAGTGAGCTATGATCACACCACTGCACTCCAGCCTAGGTGACAGAGTGAGACACCCTCTCTTAAAAATAGAAGAAAAAAGTTAATGCAAATCAAAGTACAAAGACTGCTGGGCAGAACCAATGATCTCCACCTGCTATCAGAGAGTGAAGATCCCTGGAGGACCAGAGACGCCATAACACATTAAATAATCTGACTAACTCTCAGCTCTTGATTCCCAACTTTAGCTTAGTTTACCAGACAGAATCCATGATTGTTCATCAACATATTAGAGCAATGTTAGGTCTGAGAATGCCAGAGTAACAGTTGGTCTCATGAGTAGAAGCTGAGGGTAGGTAGCAGCCATTCAGAAACCCTGAAGTGGCAAAGTTAGGGAATTGGGTTTTGAAAATGAGTCACCCAAACATTTTCTTTCCAAACATCTGCAGGTTGTTAGCCTGATTTATTTTGAATTAAAAAATCTTTTTGAGCTGGCTGACAGCTTATTTTAATTCCCAGCTGTTAAAATGTTTCAGCAATTGGAATTAGGGGCCGTGCCATTGCTTTTGATGTGGTGGGAACCAGTTCAGCACTCAGGTACACCTGGGGGAACTGCCCCTTCTCATCATGGCCCTTCATAGTTTTATTTCCTTCTGTTTAAGAGCTTGGTGCTTTGAGCTCTTTGTTTACGATCTATTTGCTTGGGTCTTATAGGACTGGTGGCCAAGGGAGTTTAGCTCATATTCCAGGATGTGGTGGCTTTTATCCAGCACATAGCATTTTGTGGCTGCCTTAGATTCTTTTTGTGACAAGTTGGGGAATAAACAAATACATAAATAAATTTATATTTAATTAATATTGCCCCTCCTTTCCAAAGATATGCTGAAGTAAACTTTCTACTCCAAGTTGTGGTTCTTATAAATGTTTTCAAGATTTCTGTGCAGATTTTTGACTTGGGACAGGTCCTTGACTTTTTCCCCACTTTTCCCTGGTTGTGGACAAGCCACCTCTCTTTTGTGCTGTGATTATGGATAGGGGACCCAGGACTCAGTCTCCTCTCTCCTGACCCCACGTTCTATAAACAGTCGATACCACCACCAGCATCTACCATTACCAACATCAAGAAATCGTTCCTGGCCACTCCTAACTCTCCTATGACACTGAACTGTCATTTGTACTCATTTTACTGTCTGATTTCCCCAAACAACTAGCTACTTTCACCTCTTCGGCTTCTTTTTATGCCTCAGTTTTTTCATTCACATTGTAGTTCATTCCATCCACTACACTCCTCTGTTGACATTGGGCTCTCAAAGGTCATTTACAGCTTAAAAAAATTTTTTTTAGATTTTAAAGATATGGGGTACAATTCAGGGTTAGGTATACAAATGTTCATTATGCAGGTATCCTTGTTGATGAGGTGTGCCCCCCTCCCCTGGCAGTTTCCTGCTACTGCCAATCCCTTTCTTATAGTATTACAATAATTGTTCAAGGTCTGCTTTTGCATGAGAACATGCATTCACAGCTTTTTAAAAGAAATGTTTTTATTTAACTAACATTTTTCTCAGTTAGAAAAGTTTTATAGCTTATAATACAAAATTCAGAAAACAGAAAAATATAAAGAAACAATATTGATAATCCTGATTTCTACAGATAATTATTGAGAACATTTGGTTTACCTCCACTTGGACATTTTCTGTATATATGTGCATATAGTTTACAAAACTGAGCTCATACAAGATATGTAGCATTTGTTCTTTTTCAGTGTCATGGGAATTTTCTCATGCCTGTAAAAAAATCCTCACTAGCCACGTTTAGACATTCATGGCTTTTTAACTGGTCCTCAGTAGTTTTGTTACTTGACTTATTTGCTTATTCTGTGACCTCCACATATCTGCATTAAGGAAAATTATGAAATAAAAAACTAGAATGACAGATCGGGACATTAAATACTAGAGTGAAGATTTAGGGCTTTCTTTAGTAGGCACTGAAGGGAATCCAAATCCTGTTTTTAAGCTGTTAAACTAAACAGTAAATGGATTAATCCAAAGATGAAGAAATGGATGGAAGAGACCGTTTTGAAGATTGTCATAATAGTCTAAGTGGAGGAAGGTACTGAGGGTATTATTAAAATAATGGTAAAGACACTCAACTGAAGTGAAGATTGGAGAGGTATTGAAAGAGTCAAATAGATAAGATAAAGGGAATGATAAATATGAGGAAGGAAAAGTGGAGAGACATGTCTTTCTCTAATTATGTTCTACATTTTTGACCTTGTCTTTACTCATGTTTTCTCCTTTGATTATCTCTGTTTATTGAACTCTGCTTTTTCTTTTTCTTTTCTTTTCTTTTTTTTTTTTGGTGAGACTCATCTTACTTTGTCACCAGGCTGGAGTGCAGTGGCACAATCATGGCTTACCACAGCTTCAACCTCCTGGGCTCAGGTGATCCTTCCACCTCAGACTCCCTAGTAGCTGGGACTACAGGCATGCACTACCATACCCAGCTAATTTATTATTCATTTTTTGTAGAAGTGAGGTCTTGCTATGTTGCTTATGTTTGTCTTAAACTCCTGGGCTCAAGTAATCCTCCCGCCTCAGCCTCCCAAAATACTGGGATTACAGGTATGACTCAGCATGCCCAGCTGAACTCCACACTTTTTATCAGGACTCTTTTAAAACATCATTTTCATGAAATCTTTTTTGGTTATTCTGGGCAGATATTACCATCAATTTCTTAGACTTCTATAATACATTTTATATCTCAACTTTTGTCTTACTATTTTAGGTGCATAATCTCCTCAGTCTAGGTTTAGGTAGACAGCATGTGGTTCAAGCTTCATATGAAAGTATAGGAATAAGGAAAGTGAAAAGAGACTGTTGCAATTTTCAACTAGTATAGTTCTGTGCTAGAATATTTTAATTTTTTCCTGTTTCAAATAAAAAATTGATTTCAAACTAAAAAAAAAAAGAGACTGTCGAAAAGTATAAGATTACATGATCTAATGATCAAGATGAAATTACCAACTCCATTTCATGGGTGGTCTGAATTTTGATTTTTACCTACCATGTATTTACTCCTTTTATTTAAAAATATTTTGAATTTTTCTCTTCCATGTACTTCTTTTATTTAAAAATATTTTCACTTGTGACAAAGTTTTAAAATTAGTTTCTTGGGAGATTTAGTTAGAATAAAATGAATAGGAGGAACTCTTTATGTGACTGAATGCAACTTAATTGGTTTTCTAGAAAGATGCATACATACCTGAGAAAACAGAAGAAAGCTACTCAACTTTCTTTCTCTAAAGAACTTCAAGTTTTAAAAAGATATAATCTTGAGTGTTAAAGTAATATATTAAGTCAAGTAAATATTCCCTGTCTCTACCTTCTATTTAAAATTGGTCTAAGCTTGGGGGATCATTTTAAGTGAGATTCTCCCAGAGCAGTTGAGTTGGGGGTGAGTTACATGGGTGCTTTCTTTTTTTTTTTTTTTTTTGAGTTGGCGTCTCACTCCGTCACCCAGACTGGAGTGCAGTGGCCGCTTCCGGCCACCGCAGCCTCGACCTGCTGGGCTCCGGCGATCCTTCCGCCTCAGCCTTCCGAGTAGCCGGAATTACAGGC
>CAUYQG010148037.1:0-11010 GCA_963574415.1 Tarsius wallacei | reverse complement strand
AAAAAGAGAGAGAGAGAGAGAGAGAAAGAGAGAAGGGGGGGAAGAAAAGAAAAGAAAAACGTCCTTAGATGCTCTTCACTTATTGCTAGGTAGCCCACCCACTCTGTCCCTTGAGCCACACTCTTCTTTTTTTTTTTTTTTGAGTTGGAGTCTCACTCTGTTGCCCAGGCTAGAATGTAGTGGCACGATCATGGCTCACAGCAGCTTCAACCTCCTGGGCTTAAGTCATCCTTCCACCTCAGCCTTCTAAGTAGATGGGACTACAGGTATGCGCCACCACACCTGGCTACTTTTTTGATATTTTTGTAGAGATGAGGTCTTGCTGTGTTGCCCAGTCTGGTCTCGAACTCCTGGGCTCAAGAGATCCTCCTGCCTTGACCTCCCAAAGTGCTGGAATTATAGGTGTGAGTCACTGCCCTTGGCCTCGTTAGTCTTTTAAAACCCAACTCTGAGTCTCCTCTTCTGGAAGTCTTTCCTGACCCCATCTCTGCTCTGAAATATTTTATGTACTCCCCCCACCCCCACCCCTGGCTTCCCGCTGTAACAACCTGTGTGTATTTCTGTCACTGCTTCTACCATGTATATGAAGATGTCTGTTCTTGTGGGTTCCTTGTGGGTAGAGACCGGGTCCTCTTCATTTTCCTATCCCCAGTGTCTGCAGTGTTTGGCATAAAGTAGGTGCTCAATAAATGTTTGTCAGATGAGCAAATAAATAAACAGTTTAATGAGTACCTGGGAGACCGTCTCCCAGTAAATAGTAGCCTTGGCATTTCTATGAACGTCTAGATTTATTTTCAATCCAAACTTTCATTTTAAGATTCAAAGCCAGGCTCTTCTTCATCAAGGAAGAGGCAGCCATGTGCACAGGTGGGCGGAAGCTATGAATTTGCAATTTGGCCTCACTGAGAATGAAAATATCCATGCATACAACTTTGTGTAATTGAAACACGATTCATATCAACAGCCCATGCGTTATCAAGCCCCCAAGTGCCCAGGAACCCTTGGAAACGGATATAGGAACCTGTGGGGGGCGGGCGGGGGGGATTGTTTCTGGTCAGGTTTTCAATTTGAGCATTTAACAAGTAAATCCAAATGGGGACTTTGAAACCGTGATCCCATGGAGCATGGTCATTCGTCAGATGCGTGCGCTGCCTAGGCAGCCTGGCGCACAAAAGGTAAAAAAAAGAGGGAACACATGGCCGGACCCAAACTAGAAAGGGCTTTTCTGTGACAGGATATTGAGCTGTTTGATAAAGCCCAATATCACGCTTGAATTATACTTGAATGCTTGGAGAAAGAGCATTGTTCAAAGACACTTAACATGGACTCGAGTGGGTCCCCTTTCTTCTGCCGCCTCGGAGGTGGTGTCCTGAGCTGTAATGATTTGGGATTGTGTTTATAAGCTGACAGGGTAATCCCAGGGACAGCAGGAGGGGAGGCAGCCCAAGCAAGACTTTTCAACCCTGCTAATTAAAACAATCCTTCCTCTCCCCATGAAAGCTAATGAGACAGGCAGAGAGTAGGCTAATAGAAATGTCACCACGAGATTCCCACTTATTTTATTTATTTACTGAATGCTGCAACTTGCATTTTGGGGTTCTGGGAGAGACAGATTTCCACAAATTTGCTAGAAGACCCTTTCTTTTTTTTTTTTTTTGAGTTGGAGTCTTGCTCAGTCGCCCAGACTGGAGTGCAGTGACCGCTCCTGGCCACCGCAGCCTCGACCTGCTGGGCTCCGGCGATCCTTCCGCCTCAGCCTTCCAAGTAGCTGGAACTACAGGCGCGCACTACCCCGCCCGGCTAATTTTTTTGATTTATTGTAGAGATGAGGTCGTCAAGTTGCCCAGGCGGGTCTCGAACCCACGGGCTCAGGCAATTCACTCACCTTGGCCTCCCAAAGCTCAGGATTACAGGCTGAGCCACCGAGCCCGGCCAGAAGACCCTTTCTTATTCATCACCGCTCTGTGCAGGGTAAGCTCACACCAGTTGTATTTTTAGTGATCCGAGATTTTATCTCCAATTGTCAGTGATAGCAATATTCAAAGCTGGGCACAGCGGTTCACACCTGTAATCCCAGCACTTTGGGAGGCTAAGACGAGAGAATTACTTGGGCCCAGGAGTTCAAGAACAGCCTGGGCAATATAGTGAAATCCCCATCTCTACAAAAAAATTAGCCGGGTATGGTGGTGTGTGCCTTTAGTGCCAGCTACTGGAGAAGCTGAGGCAGAAGGGATGCCTGAGCTCAGAAAGTGGAGACTGCATGAGCCATGATTGTGCCACTGCATTTCAGCCTGGGTGACAGAGTGAGACCCTGACGCCAAACATAATAATAATAACAATATTCTAGGAAGAGCCTGTGTTTGCTTTGAACTCAATAAAAGTGAAAGGAACCTGAATCCTTTTTCAGAGTATTTCCCCTTGAACCCAAGGGGCCAGTTTGTTTATGAAAGCCTTGGCTCCCCAGGTGGCTGACCAGTCAAGTTGAAGCCTCATTGATATCCAATGAGGATGAGTGCCATGCGCAAGCCGACTTAACATCTATCTCAAAAGCATTTGGTTCCGCCAACATGGCCAGAATTCAATTAAAGTGGAATTTAGTGGAGCCTAGCATGACCCCACCCTTCAATACTGTGAGGGCACCCCAGGGTCCTCCCCCTTCATTTCAACCTGTTGTCTTTCCCTAGAATGCTTGGTAATATCAGCTCAGGACTTATCAGACCACACACTGAACTAGTGAAAGAAACACAGGGCCCAACTTTATGTAGATTCTGCTAAGTGGGATTTTTATGCTGGTGAGTCTGAATTTTCTCTTACCCAGAAGGTATTTGCTCAGTGGGTGGACTGGAACCAGCAGCAAATGCTCATTCCCTGGGAGAACCTGAGGAATGAAGAGGGGATGGTCTGATTACAGATTTGGTAGGTTTATTCATTTCCTGTGACTAACATAACAAATCACCACAAACTTGGCGTCTTGAAACAACGGACATACATTCTCTTAGAAGTCTGAAACCAAGATGTTGCCAGGGCTGGGCTCCCTCCAAAGCTTTTAGGGGAGGGTCTTTCCCTGCCCCTTCCAGCTTCTCATGGCTCCAGGTGTTCCTTGGCTTGTGATTGCATCACTCTGATTTCTGTCCCCGTGGTCATATGGCCTCTCCTCTGTGTCTGTCTTCTCCTATTCTCTCTCATAAGGACACTTGTCATTGGATCTAGAACCCATGAGGAAGGATCGTCTGAACCCAAGAGGGCGACGTTGCAGTGAGCCGTGATGGTGCCATGCAATCCACCCTGGGCAAGAGTGAGTCTCCAACTCAAAAATAAGAAAAAAAGGAAGGAAGGAAGGAAGGAAAGAAATGAAAAGAAAGAGGGAATACATTTGAGAGGAGGAGCATAATCTCTTTTGCATTTTAGAAAGATCACTGACTGGAGAAAATGGGTACATAGTATTTTCACCATATAAATAATAGATGTAAATAAATCTCAAGAATTTAGGTAATAGCAAAATGTAGTAAAATAAGCCGGGTTCGGTGGCTCAGCCTGTAATCCCGTGCCTTGGGAGGCTGAGGTGAGTGGATTGCCTGAGCCCGCGGGTTCAAGACCTGCCTGGGCAACTTGGTGAGACCTCATCTCTACAATAAATAAAAAATTAGCCGGGCGTGGTAGCGCGCACCTGTAATTCCAGCTACTCGGAAGGCTGAGGCGGAAGGATCCCTGGAGCCCAGCAGGTTGAGGCTGCGGTGGCCGGGAGCGGCCACTGCACTCCAGTCTGGGCGACAGAGTGACACTCCAGCTCAAAAAAAAAAAAAAAAAGAGAGAACTTGCTCTGACACGACCATTAATAAATATCTTCATCCACAATAGGCATAATAGTAGTGAATAAAAAAAATCATATAAAAAAAGTAGTAAAATAAGTAGGAAATGATGAGTTATGAGTATTTACTGTGTTGTTTTTATTTTAACTTAGTTAATTGTAAGATTATGTAATTTAATTTTTTTTTTAAGACAGGGTCTCACTTTGTCATCCAGGCTGGAGTGCAGTGGCACCATCACAGCTGAATGTAGTGTAGACCTCCTGGGCTCAGGTGATCCTTCCATCTCAGCCTCCCAAGTAGCTGGGACTATAGGCACATGCTACCATTTACAGCTAATTTTTGTATTTTTTGTAGACACAAGGCCTCACTATGTTGTCCAGGCTGGTTTCAAACTTGTGGGCTCAAGCAATCCCCCTGCCTTGGCCTCCCTAAGTGTTGGGATTACAGATGTAAGCCACCATATCTGGTTTATTTTTTAATAATATCTGTGTTTAACAATTGGCTTGCAGTTTTCCTAAATGCATAATGATTAGTTTTGGCGAGTTAATTCATACGTACCTTTGCACACCATTGGTTTCTACTGAGTCTCAAATGTATCTATCTATATTAGGGGAATGTGGTCTCTACCACACATCAAAATCTTAGGGGTAAAAGTGTGCCTGAGTTCCCCTTTATTGAGGGGTTGCAGATATGGCCAATATTCTTAGATGAAGGCTTGGGGAGAGTTGAACATGACATTTCACCACACTGCACCCAGCCTTGGGGCCCAAAGAATAAGCACCTGGCACACCCAGATGGAGACAGCCAAACCAGGAAGGGCTTCCCTGGTAGGGGCATGTAGGATCAGGGTTTCCTGTTCCTTTACCTGCTTAAATCACTGGCTTTGGCTCCTCTTCTCTGGGAAGCTCCATGATTAAGCCAACCCAGGCAACTGAAGCATCTTCCTCTTCCCTTCCACCTCTGAGATCTCTGGGCTGGGAGATCCAGCTCTTGGTGGTCTGATTCAGTCTCCCCAACTCCTCTGCAGGTAAATCAGCTACTGTTTATAGTTTCAGCTCTCCCTCTGGGTAGGCTGCTGTAATCTACATGTTTAGAGCTGGCATCTCTTATTCCCTGACTCTGTGGTGCAGTGATCTGGATCACCACTCAGGGAGGAATGGAAAATTTTGCTATCATCACATGATCATCATCATCATCAATGTCAATATCATCATCATTATAACATCATCCATGTCGATAACTTTTTTTTTTTGAGTTGGGGTCTCACTCGTTGCCCAGGCTGGAGTGCAGTGACACGCTCACGGCCACCACAGACTTGACCTGCTGGACTTAGGCAATCCCTCTGCCTCAGCCTTCCAAGTAGCTGGAACTGCAGATGCACACCACCACGCCCGGCTAGTTTTTGTGATTTATTGTAGAGATGAGGTCTCACCAAGTTGCCCAGGCTGGTCTCAATCAATATCTTTTTTTCTGTTTTTTAATTTTTTTTGAGTTGGACTCTCACCCTGTCGCCCAGGCTGGAGTGCAGTAGCACGCTCAAGGCCACCGTAACCTCGACCTGCTGGGGTCAGGTGATCCTTCCATCTCAGCCTTCCAAGTAGCTGGAACTACAGGCATGTGGCACCATGCCTGGCTATTTTTTGATTTATTGTAGAGACGAGGTCTCGCCAAGTTGCCCAGGCTGGTCTCAAACCTGCAGGCTCAGGCAATCCACTCACCTCGGCCTCCCAAAGTGCTGGGATTACAGGCTGAGCCACCGAGCCCAGCCAATAATCTTTTTTTTTTAATTTTTTTTTTGTGTGTGTTTTTTTTTTGAGTTGGAGTCTCACTCCGTGGCCCAGACTGGAGTGCAGTGGCCGCTCCCGGCCACCGCAGCCTCGACCTGCTGGGCTCCGGCGATCCTTCCGCCTCAGACTTCCAAGGAGCTGGAACGACAGGCACGCTACCACGCCCGGCTAATTTTTCGATTTATTGTGGAGATGAGGTCTCGCCAAGTTGCCCAGGCGGGTCTCAAACCCGCAGACTCAGGCAATCCACTCACCTCAGCCTCCCAAAGCGCGGGATTACAGGCTGAGCCACCGAGCCCAGCTTTTTAAAAAATTATTTATTGTATAGACAGAGGTTTTGCCAAGTTGACCAGGCTGGTCTCAAACTCCTGGACTCAGACAATCCTCTCACCTTCGCCTCCCAAAGTCCTGAGATTATAGACGTGAGCCACCACACCCAGTTTCAATGTTAATATCATCAATATCCTCATTAACATCAACTTCATCATCAACATCATATCATCATCCATGTCAATATCTTTTTTTTTCTGAGTTGGAGTCTCACTCTGCCGCCCAGACTGGAGTGCAGTGGCTGCTCCCGGCCACCGCAGCCTCGACCTGCTGAGCTTAGGTGATCCTTCTGCCTCAGCCTTCCAAGTAGCTGAAACTACAGACTCACGCCACCATGCCTGGCTAGTTTTTGTGATTTATTATAGAGATGAGGTCTCACCAAGTTGCCCAGGCTGGTCTTGATCAATATCTTTTAAAAAAAATTATTTATTGTAGAGATGAGGTCTCGCCAAGTTGACCAGGCTGGTCTCAAACCCCTGGGCTCAGGCAATCCTCTCACCTCCGCCTCCCAAAGTCCTGAGATTATAGATGTGAGCCACCAGGCCCAGCTTCAATGTTAATATCATCAACAAGATCCTTAACATCGACTTCATCATCATCATCAATGTCAATATCATCGTCAATATCATCACATCAACACCAACATCAGTGTTAACAACATCATCATTAACCTCATCATCATCATTATTATCAACACCACCATCACCATTAACAGCAGCATCAGCAGCGAGAGCAACAGCTCACATTGACCGAGCCTTTTCTATGGGCCAGGCCTTAGTTTTAAGGTACATTCTCTCGTCAAATCCTCCTAACAACTTGACAAGAGTAGGCACTATTATTATCCCCATTTTACAGACGAGGAAGCCAAGGCTCAGAGAAATATAGAACTTGCCTGAAGTCACATGACTAGCGAGTGGTGGAGTCAAGATCTGAAGCTCCGCTGGGCTGACTCCAAAGCCCATCCTCTTGTCCATAACCCTCCTGCAATACCATCAACCAGCAATTGACAAGTTATGATGAACATTTAGATCATGCTTGAGGATTTACAGAGTCTCCTTGCATTTATTATCTCATTGGATGACAGCCCATCTTGATTATGGTGATCATTTGAGAGTCAAGGAAGCAGAGGCTCAGAGAGGTGACAGAACAAGGAAGCAGAGGCTCAGAGAGGTGACAGAAGAGTGGTTCTTGAACCTGGATCTTGAACCCTGCATCCTGGGTGGGCTGCCTTATTTCACGTAAACACCTTCTGGGGTCTGGGCCATTCTTCTTCAGCAAATTCCTACCATATCCCACACTTTCTGATGCAACCTGTGTGTGTTCCCAAAATAGCTGTTGAGTGACAGTCCAGCCTTCTTGATTTGAAGCTTGCGGAGACCACTGTTTTCGTGACCGTCACCTTTCTCTCCTTGCCCCTTCCTCCTCCTGGCCTCTCTGCATCCTAAATACACAATACCAGGGTTAGTGGGACTGCTGGCCTTTGTTTTCCCAGTGAAGTGTTGAGAAGCTCACCCCACAAATCTATCATTTGCATACTGTTTCTTTGGAAGAAGGGTGGGGGAGGAGGCTGTAGGCCAGATATTTTCATGCAATTCTACTCATTATTTACGCAGACAAGGAGATATTTCAGTAAAACTGCACTCAACTGTGAGTGACAAGGTATCTTTCTGCAGTGCAAGGTTCAGGGAAATTGTAGTGAAGTTGACAGCTTTTTAATGTACAGTTGCTATTCCACTGAAATACGGCATGTTTTTATTTTGAAAGTACAAGATGACCTATTTATTAGCTGTGATTCAAGCTGAGTTTACATGCTCGGAAACACAAAGGGAGAAAAACAGCATATTTCTTTTGGGGGCCACAGAATCCCTCTCCCCCCACCCCCACCACACATAAGAAAACATTGAAAACCGAGTGTTCCGAATTGGAGTGGACGTATTTTCCTTGAAATGACAGCCTACCTTGGAATCACGGGAAAAAGTTGCCAATTACCTTAATCATCCTTCTCGGGTAACAACAAGGACATGCTTAGGCTGCCTCAGTGCGAGGAGGCAGAGTGAGCAATGAGCTCTGGGGAGACTCAAAATCTGGGTTCACATCTGGGAGACCTGCTCTTCTTCCTCAGGTGCAAGGCTTGGGGCTGGCATGCCTGGGCTTCTTATTCCTCCAAGTGTGGGTGGTGGGCCAGAAGCATCCTCAGCCCGGGGCACTTCTTGGAGATGCAAAATCTCAGCCCCCACCCCAGACCTTCCAATCATCAGAATCCGTGTTGCAACAAGGTCTCAGCTTAAGTGAAGCTCCGTTGCCGGTACTCATTCACTTATTTGGCGCCTACCGTGTGCCAGGAGCTGATCTTGGTACTAGGAATACATGGCATAAGACAAACAAAGCCCCCGCCCTCCTCTGGGGAGTTTGCAAGCCAGTGGGGACATGAAACAAGGGATCAATCACAGCGGGGGTGGATTACAGACCATTCTCACTTGGACAGAATGGTATTTGCATCTTAATGGGATTGTAACTGACAAAATTTATTCAATAAGGAACAACAGGCCCAGCGGGCATGGTGGTTCACACCTGTAATCCCAGCACTTTGGGAGGCCAAGGTGGGAGTATCACTTGAGCCCAGAGTTCGACACTCACTGGGGCAACATAACAGGACTTCATCTCTAAAATAGCTAGGTGTGGTGTTGCACATCGGTAGCCCTAGTTACTCAGGTGGTAGGATCGCCTGAGCCCAGGAGATCGAGGCTACGGTGACCCATTATTGGATGACAGATGTTAAACTGTATCCAAAAAAAAAAAAAAAATCAAGAAAAAAATCTCTGTTATAATTCATGCTGCATCATTTTATACAATTTTATATACCTTTTTTATAGGTTATTTTACACTCAAAATCATGCCCAGTTTTTTCATTGAAGTGAAATTCACATAATATACAATTATCATTTTAGAGTGTACAACTCAGTGGCATTTTGTACATTCACAATATTGCATAACTAGCACCTCTGTTTGGAAACATTTTCATGACCTAAGAAGAACACCCCGTAGCCTTTAAGGAATCATTTTCCACTCCCCTCTCACCTATCTCCTGGTAATCACTAATCTTTTTGTCTCTATGGATTTGCATATTCTGGCTGGTCTTGGTGATTCTCATATTTGGAGTAATCCCAGCATTTAGGGAGGATGAGGTGGGAGAATCGCTTGAGACTGGGAGTTCAAGACTAGCCTGAGCAATAAAGTGAGACCTTGTCTCTACAAAAAACAAAACAAAACAAAAATTGCATATTCTGGATATTTTATAGAGACAGAATCATATAATATGCTTCTTCACTTAGCATGTTTTCAAGTTTCATCTATATTGTAGCAAGTACCAGGTGCTTCATTACTTTTAATGGATAAATAATATTCTTTTGTGCAGATGTACCACAATTTATTTATCCATCCATTCACTAATGAACACTCATGCTCATTATTTAAAAAAAAAAGAAGTCTTCTAATTTAAAGTGAACCTTGCCAGGTGTGGTGGCTCACATCTGTAATCCCAGTACTTTGGGAAGCAGAGGTGAGAGGGTTTCCTGAGCCCAGGGGTTCAAGACCAGCCTGGGCAACATAGCAAGACCTTGTTTCTACAATAAATCAAAAAATTTACCAAGCATGGTGGCACACACTTGTAGTTTCAGTTACATGGAAGACTGAGGTGGGAGGATCTTCTGAACCCAGCAGGTCGAGGCTGTGGTAGCTGTGAGCGTGCCACTGCACTCCAGCCTGGGTGACAAAGAAAGACTCCGACTCAACGCCCCCCAAAACATAAATAAAATAAAATAAACCTGTGTCTATCTTATGTGAAATAGACTATCTTGGTAAACTAGCCCCCTGTGAAGCAATAATGCTCAGTTTTGATAATTACATTTTCAAAATGTCAGTTGTTGTCACACATGCAGTAGCAATGTTCTAATATGTTAACCCAAGACATATTAAGTCTTCTTCCTGAGAAGGGTAACAGTGTGGTCTGCAAGGCGCAAATCTGAGCACGACCTTGAAAACAGGACTCCAGGTGACATACATGGGGCTTTCGGACCCACCTGAATAGTAAACCCTGGCACTTGAAAATCACTCGTCTAGGTCTGCAAAGCATGCATGTTGCACCCACAACACTGCATGACATCAGTGAAAGTTCTGGGCCATTTTCCCATTGTATTCAATCAACCATTGAGTTCATTCACCAGCTCCAGATTGAGTGTCAGCTCTATGCTGGGCCCTTCAGGACCAATAAACAGGTCAGGGGCTTAGACACTCCTGGGACTGGAACTGAGCAGCCACCAGCGTGAAGGGCTCCACCTGGTCCCTTGCTGGATTCTGAAAATACCCCTTCCTCTCTCCTTTCCCATTTCCTGCGGAGAGGTGGCCTTGCAGCCCACAGGGAAATCAGCCGTCACATGGAAGCCCTGGGCATTAGCAGACGCAACAGAAGAAGGCATTTGTGAGGATAAGCTCTCAGATAGAGCTTTCCAGCCAAGCAAACCCACAGCCACCTGCAGCATTGCCAGGGAGACAAATGCCACATCTGGAAAGATATCTGCATAATCCACAGCTTGTCATTTGGGCAGGAAGTATTCTCTCTCCTTTGAGAATCTGCCTTATTATGGGCTGGATACACACCAGGAAAGGGGAATGAGAGAGAAATGAAGAAGCAGCACACACACATTGAACACATCCATGCCATGATTCATCCTCTTGGATCACGGTCTGCCTCCAGGGTCCCACACATTTTGGAGGTGGCCTGTGGTCAGATTCAAGAGAGAAGACCATAATCCCGCACCTTGGGAGGCTGAGGTGAGTGGATTGCCTGAGCCCGTGGGTTCGAGACCCGCCTAGGCAACTTGGTGAGACCTCATCTCTACAATAAATCAAAAAATTAGCCGGGCGTGGTAGCGCGCGCCTGTAGTTCCAGCTACTGGAAGGCTGAGGCGGAAGAGTCACCGGAGCCCAGCAGGTTGAGGCTGCGGTGGCCGGGAGCGGCCACTGCACTCCAGTCTGGGTGACAGAGTGAGACTCGAACTCAGAAAAAAAAAAAAAAAAAAGAGAGA
>CAUYQG010148036.1:0-23917 GCA_963574415.1 Tarsius wallacei | reverse complement strand
CTACAAGAAATCAAAATATTAGCCGGGCGTGGTAGCGCATGCCTGTAATTCCAGCTACTCGGAAGGCTGAGGCGGAAGGATCGCTGGAGCCCAGCAGGTCGAGGCTGCAGTGGCCGGGAGCGGCCACTGCACTCCAGTCTGGGTGATCGAGTGGGACTCCAACTCAAAAAAAAAACAAAACAAAGAAGGAGTTTGCCCATAGATGAGCAATTAGGGAATTAAACTTAGTTCTCAAAATCAGTTTGATGTGACTCCAAAGTGTGTATCTTTCACCACTGTTCTCAATTCACTCCCGTATAGACACAATAAATGAGATAAATTACTGCATCCTCTATAAGATTTATTATCAAATTAGCAGTAGAGCAAGGAATTTTTTTTCATTTTATTAACAGCTCTCCTATATTCATATGCACTCACAGTGTACATTGATAACCATCCTTACATTTTACCTCCATCCCATAAAAGTAGGCCCTAGATGTATTTGTTATAAGGTGCCAAAATCAAAGCTTTAAGCTTCAAAATTCTTCCCTTAAGTGAGCATCTTTAACCTCTCTTATTAAGAGCAGTTTTTGTTCTATTCTTCATTTCTATGTTAGAATTTCTTTTCAGTTATTTCTGTGTTTCCAGGATTGAATATTCCAGTTTCTTGACACATTTGAGAAGTATTTGCTCACAGTGATAAGCAAATAAAAGGGTCAAGATACAGAAGCACCTCTTTGATGTCTTCAATTAGAAAACAATATTTGGTGCAAGGAGCATATGCTATTTTTTTCTCCTACTAAACTTTTGGCAATAGAAGCAGTTATTCTTTTTTATGAGTTCCATATGTTTACAAAATGATGTAGTATTTTTTTCTTCTTCTTCACAGCACCACTCATAGGAAAAAAAAGCAAATTCTCCCAGAGTTATTCAGAAATTTTGGACTTTAATTCACCTTGTTTTTTCGTTCCAACCTGCCCTCTGAGCTAAACTTCATAGATTTTCAGAGGTAAAAGGCAGAGTATGTTCTGGTGGGATTTATTTGCATGTGTTCTGCTATTTCCATGTGTTTATTAAATATACTTCCCAATATTTTCCTGTGATCTTGAGCTGTATATCTAAAAAATTAACACTTTATGTTTCTACTCAGTTGAAGGAAGGGCATTTTGCAAGTTAATATTTATGGTGGCAGTCATTGTAACATGCTACGCAGGAAAATGGTAAATAAGGAAAAACCTGAATGTAGAATAACCTAATCATATACCCTTATCAAATGCCTCTTGGCCTGTTGTATTCTATGTTTGGCATTATAGGTCATGATTATGAGAAATAAAACAACAACAACAACATAAAAAATTGGGGTTGTATCTGTAGACATCTTTATGGAAAATAAAAATACAAATTGAGCATTCTTAAACTGAAAATTTAAATTCCAAAATTTGAAACTATTTTAGTGCCAAAATGACCTCACAAGTGCAAAATTCTACACCTAATCCCATGTGATGGATTCCAGTCAAAACTACTATATAAAATTACCTCCAGACTATAAAAATAAGGTTTATATGAAAAATAAATAAAATTTATGTTTAGACTTGGGTCCCATCCCCAAGATATCTTAGCATTCATATGCAAATATTCCAAAATTAAAAAAATTAAAACACTTTTGGACCTAAGCATTTCAGTTAAGGAATATTCAACCTGAGTGTGTATGTATGCATGGGTGTAAATTAATAAATTTGACTTTAAATTTCCTTATACTAGCCCTGTGAAGTTGGATTTATTAGTCTTATATTAGAAATGACTGCTAAAAAAACAGATACAACACATGCAACCCTCAAGTATCCCAAGTCCAGTATTTAGTAGGCGTTGCCAGTGGAAGGCGGGTGGAGGATGGAGGTGGTGCAGTAGATTCGATGCCTTTTCTTCAGGTATTTATGATCTAGTATTGTGGAATCAAGAAGAAACATGTCAAAGATTAATAACACTATTTATAAACCTGGATAATTTAAACAAAATAGTAGGGGAAAATTAAGTTAATAAACAGAGATATTGCAGATTAAGCAAAATAGTATTCGAAGAAGACTACGGTGAGAAATCAGCTCACATTGAGATCTATTGCAGAAACAAATAACTGAGTATCACATGTTCTCACTCATAAGTGGACCTTGGACAATTATCATAATGCTATAAGAAAAGGATTGTCAGTAGTGGGAAATTGCTGGGGTGGGGGACAGGATTGATAATAGTGGGATTCTGCTGGGGGGAGAAGGGGCACACCTCATCAACAAGGGTACCTGCATAGTAAACATTTGTGTACTTAACCCTGAATTGTACCCCACATCTTTAAAATTAAAAAAAAAAAATTTTAAGGGAGAATTTTTCAATTATGGTTAACCCTTAAACAACAAGAGTTTGAACTGCAGGGATGTACTTATACATAGCTTTTTTTTTTTTTCTTCAATAAATCTTATACTGAGTATGCCCATTTCTCCTGCCTCCCTTTCTACCTCCTCCACCTCTGCCGTCACAAAACAGCAAGAAGGAAACCTCTTTTTTCTCCTCCTCCTCCTCAATGTGAAAATTACAAGGATGGAGATCTTTATGATGATACACTACCACTTACTAAATAGTAAATATATTTAATCTTCCTTATGATTTTCTTTTTTATTATTTTATTTTATTATTTTGTCTTTAATTTTTTTTATTTTTAGAGATGTGGGGAATAATTCAGGGTTAGGTATACAAATGTTCATTATGCAGGTACGCTTGTTGATGACGTGTGCCCCCCACTTCCCCAGGCAGATTCCCACTACTGCCAATCCTGCTTCCCCACTCTCCTCCTGTCAGTTTCCTGCTACTGCCAATCCTTTATGTATAGTATTACAGTAATTGTTCAAGGTCTGTTTATGAGTGAGAATATGTGATACTCAGTTCTTTGTTTCTATGAAGGATCACTCAGTATTATAGACTTTAAGTCCATCCAGGGTGCTGTGAAGTTCATGATTTTGTTCTTTATGGCTATATAATAGTCATATCGTATATATGTACCACATTTTTAAAATCCAGTCCTCTTTTGATGGGCAGTATTGTTGGATCCATGTTATTGCTACTGTGAACAATGCTGCAATAAACATACGTGTGCAGGTATCATTTTTATGGAGTGATTTGAGTTCTTCCGGTGGATTGTGGGGTCGTATGGAAGGTTGATTTTTAGATCTTTTAGTAATTGCCACACATGCATCATTGAAGAGACATAGAATGGCAAAGTGGATAAAATATCATGATTTTCTTAATAACATTTTATTTTCTCTACCTCACTTTTTCATAATAACACAGTACGGAAAACACATAACATAAAACTATGTATTAATTTTTTTATATTATCCTTAAGGCTTTCAGTTAATAGTAGGCTATTAGTAGTTATGTTTTGAGGGAGTTACAAGTTATGCATTGATTTTTGACTGTGTGGTGGGGCAGTACCCATGGTCCCCACATTGTTTAATGGTCAACTTTATGGGAGGTGGAGGTGAGAGGATTGCCTGAGTCCAGGGGTTCAAGACTACCCTGGGCAACTTAGTGTGACCTTGTCTCTACAATAAATAAATAAACCAGCCAGGTGTGGTGGTGTGCGCCTGTGGTTCCACCTACTTGGATGGCTGAGGAGGAAGTTATCATCTGAGCTCAGCAGGTCAAGGCTGTGGTGGCCGTTAATATTTCACTATACTCCAGCCTGGGCAGCAGAGTGAGACTCCTACTCAAAAAAAAAAAAAAAAAAAAAAGAAAAGAAAGAAAGAAAAGAAAAGAAATAGGGTCAAATATATATCTATACATTATATTTTGATACTTGGAAAATTGAATTATAAATAAATAAGTTAACCTGGGAAGATATATATCTTTATTTATAACATGCCTAAATATTATATGTATTACAGATTATTTCTTCCACACAGCTCTTTGTGGTTTATATTATAATCCTAATTTTACTAATAGCCAGACCACATGAAAAGCATACAATTTATAAAGTCCTTAAGTTTCCAATTCCCATATATATATATTTCACTGTCTTAGCAGGGGCCACAGAGGCAAGTATTAGAAAGAGGTCGTTACCTAATGATTTTGTTGAACTCCCGGATTCAGCTTTATCTGATGGCATTTTCTTAGTTGATTTGTTTGCTTATTTTAGCTAAGGGGCTTAGGACTCAGATTAAATAAGTTTTTTGACATTATAATAAAGACAGTTATGATTTCAAGGTGGAAAAATGGAAGTGGTAAAGTTAAAGTGAAGTATAACTCAGGGTCCCTAGCGAAAGGGCTGAGAAAATTATTCAAAGGGTGAAGTTATTTCCCTCTTTATTGGTTAGGAAGAGTTTTCTTACCAGATCAATATAACTGAGAGTTTTCTTTTCTTTTTTAACCTTATGAATGAGAACTTTTTAATTTCTAGATATGCAAATGATAAAGCAGAAGACTGATATTTATTATTAAACATCTAAAATGAGTGCTGTTGCACTTTGACCAATTTAGAGATATTAAATTGGTAGAAGTGGGAAGTGATGCAGTTTTCTGTATCCAAACATCATTTATTTTATTTGCACTGGCTGCTTTCAAGGGAGCTACTGTCTACCTCCTTTCTTATGCTCCTGCCTCTTTATCTATTAAGCAGTCAATTAATCAGCTGTCTTTCCAGCTTCCTTTTCCCTTCCCTTCTCCATAATTTTTAATCTCAAGAAGATACACCTTTGTGGAAAGAAACCTCTACCCTTGATTTAGGCAAAAAGATCCAGGGCTGGGTGACTATGCCAATCATCTTCTTAAAGGAGTAGGATGCAGGTTTTATGTGACTTCTGAGCACAACATTCTCAATTTCTTGTCCCATTCTCAATTTCTTGTCCCGTTCTCAATGAGAAAGCACTGATTTCCTGCCTCCACATCTTAAACAGAGGTAGCCCTTTCTATTTTCCTGTGGTTGCTGATTATCATAATGTATACTAGTAACATTTCAGGAAATGAGTAGAAGGGAGGCAAATTGGGAGTTTTATGAGAGTGATCCTCCATCATTCCCAGGAGATCTCAAGTTCTGGGTAGGCAGTAATGAAGTAAGGGTTTCAGGACTCATAAACACACACACACACGCACACACAAAGTCTTCTAGTAAATGTTCTTTATTATGACCAGCCTGGGACTGAGCTCAACATAACTACATAGATATTCTTGTAAGCAGCTATTTGGAAATCACTTCAGAGATTTGAGGAAGAGAGCATGTGAAGGATGGGAGCAGGTAAGGAGGATTCCTGCTGGTGGAAAAATCTGCTTTCAAATGTTCTCAAAATTACAGAAAGGTTGGAAGGAGTAGTGGCAGCCACTAAAGGGTAGCAAGGTGGATTTCAAGAGTGCTGCAGACAGTGGAATTAGTTAAATCAATTCATATCCTGGAGGGGAATAGAAATGAGGAAATTACTCAGTGGTAAGGGGTTTATGGAAGATAAGTTGGCCTGTAGCTGTCCTAAATAGCAGCTGAGGTAGGAACAAGAATAGAAGCCCTGCCCATGCTCCTGGAACAAGTTACATGACACATCTGGGAAAACATTCTGGTAGGGAAATGTGGAGTCTTTAAAATGGATGGTAGAGGGCAGAACCTGAAACTTCGTCTCTCAAGTCTGGAAAAGAGACATTTTAATTTGGGACTAGAAGTTCTGTAATGTTCTCACGTTTTCTTCTCATCACAGGTACCAAGATTTGAGTAAGTGTTTGTAATGAAGTTATGTAGAAAAATATTAATAGATCATTTGTTTCTCCTGCTTCTGGATTCTATTGCACAGGTGAAAAACAGAGGGAGGAAGAGGAGGTAAGAAAAGAGCAAGAACCAATTTACAGGGAGAGGCATGGTAAACACGAATATCCTTGGTGGGATTAACGTTTTGAGAAATGACCAGAAATGTCAATGTGTATTGAATCATGAGAGAATGTGATTAAATATCAGATTCTAATTTGGTATTACTTATTTGGGGGTGATATTACACATTTATATCAAGCTTCCTGGTAATGTCGATGCTGTTAATCTGAGGACCACACTTGGAATGGAAGACATAAAGAATACAGGTGAAATGTAGTTTAAAATGAATGTTGACAGCTGTAAAGGAGAAAAGAAATATATGCCACAAAGTAGAAATCTGCAGCCTGAGGGAAAGAGCGTACAGAAACTTGAATTCAGTATTTATCCCAAATTTGTCTATTATACTCCTTACTGTCAGAGGCATGAATGAGAAGTTGGAATTTGACTGCTATTGCATGAATCTCTGCATTTGGCAACAGTTGGCATTGCCTCTTTATTCCCCCCTCATCTATTCCCATGCCTTACAATCCATCTACCCCCCAAAAGAATTACAAGGCTGAAGCAAGGAAGCTGGTTTGATATGCCCCAGTCATGTTTTGGAAGATGAGACAGGGAATAGAACTATGGAAACTTAGTTGATTTATGGGAATCAGGATTCCCAGGTGGGGAAAAATAACATGTCAATAAAAGCATGGAATTTGAGTCTTTGATATGCTATGCAGTTTAGGAACATACAAAATTTATATTATTAAGCTTCTCTTCCTCCATGAGTTTCAGTTTTCTCATAAGATGTAATAATTATATTGCACCCGGGTTTATATGAATATTAAATTAAATAATACATGTACAGTGTTTAGTATAGGACATGTAATATGAAAAGTATCCATTCTGATCATTATTATTAGTTGAATTGGAAGTGACAGGAACATCTTGAGGGAGAACTTCAGTGACTTACCTTTCAGCAACTTTATCTTGAACCCTACTTAAGATCCTGTGTTCTGACTCTAGGGTATCCCACTCTCCAACTTCACTTGGAAGATATTTGTAAAATATATTATAAAAATTGTACCCTGGAGGGGTTATTTGGCGGAATGAAACTGGGGAAAATTGAGTTGTCAAGGTAAGATTAAAGTACTAACCCAACAACTTGGGAAACATAAAAAAAAGAATTGTATTCTATGTCATATATATATTTAATTACCTCATATATATATGAAATTAAATCTAAGAGACTTTTTTTGTTGTGTTAGATTTTCTACCCAACAGAAGAGCTCACATGCCCATTCATGTGGGGGTGCGAGTTAACAGCCTTTTGCATTGGTTTAGGGAAACTACTCATAGAAAAATTGATATCTCAGCACTGAATAAAGTAAATTTAACTGCACTGACTGTATGTATTATTAAGCAAAGAATCTGACAATATTTGCCTGTCTAGGAGGAAATGGACAAGGGAGTTTGATGCATTGCAAAGATTTTTGTACCCTGGAGTCGGATAATCCTGATTTCAAACTTCAATTTGGTCATTGGCATTTGTCCCATTATTTAACTGCTGTGAGATTTTATTTCCCACTCATAAAATGCATGTATACATACACACACACACACACACAAATATATAATGTGTATATATAAAGTCCAATGGGAGGTTCAAAACTTCACCTATACTTAAACTGCTTATGTACCCAATCCTGACTTGTACCCCACAACTTTAAAATAAAACAAAATGAAATATTAAAACTACTTTATAAGTGTTAGTCACAGTATTCAGTTAAAATAATAGAAATAACCAAGAAGAGACTTAGAAAGATAGCCCCATGTAAAGAGTATGTGCTTATCTTAGGCTTTTCTTTCAAATGGCTAGAAGTTGGTTTAGGAAAACAATATCAAGTAATGTGCTTACCCTCCGAATCAGAAGCTTATAGAAGCTGCTCTGACATGTTAATTGAGGATTGAGGAACATTTTTCTTTTTGTGAATGGGATTAAGGTCCAAAGGCTAGTGATGGTGACAAAAAGCAAGGACTTTTGGAAAGTAGTAAGAACCAGGCCAATACTACCAATGCAGTTGTTCCCTAAAAAGGCAAAAGAAGTCTTTAAAGCATTGATCAATGTATGACCTTAACAGGCTGTGGTTCCCTTTGGTCAGCTTCATCCTGATCAGTTTTGGTGACCAAGAACCCATCCTGAGAGACACTGGATCTAGAAAAAAGAAAACCCTTGAGAAACCTAAAGAGGATCGCTCCTTTTCATATGTTGTCTCTACTTAGCTAATTTGCCTCTGTATCTCTCCTTTAAAATAGTGCAGTGGTGGAAAATGAGTGCTTCTCAAAATCCAAAATGGACATTATTTAAGTTTGTAATATGCAGTCTGCCTCTCAGGAACTCCTTAAATTCCAATGAAAGATTATCACAAGACAGCCAAGTGAGTCAAGTGTCTACCTGTTGTCCATTCAAGATTGGCCAGAGGGTCAAGGTCGCACAAAAGACTCCAAGACACCCCTCCTGTGATGAAGCCATTCTGAGCTGGGCAGATACCACAAAGAAAATGAATAAGTTTCATGGATATAATTTGCAGCAGGCCAGATTTCCACACTAATCAAAAGACTGTCAGTGAACTCCAAACAAATTTTCCCACTTTTCAGTTCTGTTCAGTATATGTTGGGCAAGGTAAATGTGCTGTGGAGAATGAATGCTACACTGAATAGAGTCATAGGAAAGACATAGTCCAGTACTGTTTCATGCTACTTTTCAGGAGGACAGGATACTTGAGAACCTCTCCCATTCATCCCACACTTTTATTTCACGTTTGGAAACATTGTTTTAATTTGGAGCCTTTTTTTTCTTAAAGGGATACAGATAAAGGGTCGTATGCTAAGAACACACCCACATTTCCAGTTCATCAATGTAAATTCTGCAATTATCTGTTTTTCTTTTTCCCAGTAAATTATGCATTGAAAGTTAATTAACATTCCCCTAAGTGAGAGCAGAGGTGCAGTAATATTTCTCTGCATATTAAAAGAAGCTTTCGATTGTCATTCTTCATATTCTTTTCTTCTCAGCCATTTGAAAGATAAATGCTGTTGTCATGTTTACAGATACACCTGTGTGAATCTGGATATTTTATTATTGGAGCTTCATATTAAAAAATTTCCAAAATGTTGTAATTTATGTTCTTGTAAATTATCATGGTGGGGGTAATAAAGAATAAGTGTTTATGACAGGGAATGGGATTACCAGATGCTAAAAGGAAGTTCAATTATTGCTTGTCTTCTTCCTGATCCTTTAGTCCTCGCCTGCAATTTAACTCCCTTCACAAACTGCAGCTTAGATTTATGTCATTAGGTTGTATTTCCAAGAGAGGATTGGAAAATGTGCTTTATTTCTTGTGCTGACTCAAATAATTTAATAAGTGCTGTTCAGAGTAGGTGTTTTAAAGGATCCTGAGATCTTGTATAGACTCAGCTAGAAACTGCTTTGTTAGATTAGTCCTGGCCATCATGGACACAGGGGAGAAGAATAACTACATGTGAGCCATAACGTTTCCCAACTAAATATTTAAAAATACACGGAGGTATACACAAGGTTTCAAAACCTATGATGGAGATAATCTGTCATAGTACTTGGAGACAGGTGATTGTCACAAACCAGCATTAAATCACCCAGAACACAGTTAAGAGATATTTTCATAGAACAATGCAATTCCTCAATCATGAAAATAAAGTCCAGTTCTTATTAACCACTTACTAAGTGCTAGACTTTCTCTCAATCTTCCAACAACCATTAGATAGATGTTCTACATTTCCTGACGTACTTATTCTCCCCAACGATCCTATAAAAGAACCATGATTATTAATAAAAATTAACCCTTGGGTTTATCAGTAAATTGTCGGAATGCTGAATATTAGATCCACAGGCAAAAAGTTACTGCGAAGTGCAAATTATCTGTCATTGCTACATTTTGAAGATTAGCATTTGAAAAACAGAGTGGAGAAAAAAGGTAAAGACTTTTTAAAGTTCTTTTCCATTACCCATAATTGGAACTTAAAATAAAAATGCTTAAAAAAAGAATCATATGGAAAATATGCATGCAATGGAATACCCTGTGTGTTTCTTTACATTTAGATACCATCAAACACCACTTCACTGCAGATAAATATTTTATGGACTGCATTTATGTTTGTTATTTATTATGAGTCTTATTTACCTTCTGCTATTATTTATTGGTTATTTTAAGAGCTAAAGATAGTACATGAAATTTAAAATAACAGAGTTCCCCTCTCTCCTCTATAAGGTAATATTATCTAAAAAATACAGGTCGAGTTGATTTATTTTTATTAAAATTTTCTTTGCAAGATTCCCTTCTTTAGTCTGCCATTTGTGGTAAAATTATATGTCCACCTTTAATCCATTCCTTGAAAACTCATTTACAGATGGCTAATGGTTTACATAAGTAGTCTCAAATGCTACTTTAAACATATAAACAAATCTTCAAATTCAGACATTATTATAGCCAAACTATCTTGGAAATAAAGCTAAAATCTGAGCAATAACTGGTTGCTTGTGCACATCTTCAGATGAGTCCCTGTTTGGAAAAGCAAGACGGTTGCTCCTAAACCTCACAGGTGTGCTTGGCTACAGCTGTCTGCTGCCCCATCTAAAAGATAGTAAGGTTAAGGAATGAAGCATAACATGGCAGAAAATGAAGTCATTTCTGAGGGTACTTTTTTTTAAATCAGGAAGACTATATCTATATATATATCTATACACACACATGTGTATATACACACACACACACATACACATATATATATGTATGTATATATTATATATATATATAAGGTGGTAGTAAGAGGTCTGCCTAGATTCCCAGGGAGTAAGCACCTAAAATTTCTAACTGTAGCTATAACTGCAAGCAGAACATAAATATATAACAAACCTTGATAGAGTGGAAGAAACAAGAGCTTCAGATTCACAAACACCTGCTTAAAACCTGAATCTATCACTTTTCAGCTGTGTGAGTCCAGAAACATCAATTAATATTGCTGAGACTGTTTCCTAGCCCTTGAAGTAAAGAATTAGAGAAATGTCCACAGCTAATCTCCTGGGGTGAGCTTGGTGCCAACATGCAGAAGGGGCACTAAAGATTGAGTTTCATAATCTAAAGGGTAGGCAAATATTGATCTATTTATAGAATGACTAATTGTTC
Source organism: Tarsius wallacei (assembly GCA_963574415.1). NCBI lineage: Eukaryota > Metazoa > Chordata > Mammalia > Primates > Tarsiidae > Tarsius > Tarsius wallacei. The sequence continues at coordinate 12,901 of CAUYQG010148036.1, read as the reverse complement.
TGTCTGGCAGCAAAATGAGACGATATAGAATCTGAAGAAAAGGAAGGAGGGTTGTATTCCAGAATACTAATATTTGACATTAAAGCTTAAGATTATCTCTGCATCAATAAACTTTTCTAATTCAAAATTCACAAATTAGATTTGATTTGCATTGTATCTTTTATTCGGAAGGTAGCAGACATAATTAGTGTTTTTCTGATAATCTTAAAATTAACATTGTGAAGTATGCTTTTTTTGAGAGAGTGTGTGAAGTGATGAAAAAGGGAGTCATTCTGGATCTTTTAGGAATGTGATCTAAGACAAGTTAACTAGTTCCTCTAAGATTCAGTTGCTTCACCTAAAACGAAAATTATAATCCTAGTTCTACTAACCTGATAGTATCCTAGGACACCATGAGTGTTTTGTGAAATGATTTCTCCATGTTCTGAACACTCTACCATCGAATCATCTGCTTCTATTTCTTTCATGTCCTGAGTCACATTCTTCCCCATTGTCTCCTTTGCTTTATTGGATTCTACAGTCTTTCAGGACAGAGGAAATGTCTTATTCATTGAATTTCTACCAGTGATTACCAAAGAGTAGCTGCTCAAAAATAGCTTCAAGAAAAAGTGCAAGAAAGATAAGGAAAACACACTTATTGATCAAATCATTAATCCATGCACTCATTTTAGAAAGTACAAGTTAAGTGTCAGGTATTGCCATGACATTTGGCCAAAAATATAGTGAACCTCTGACTTCAGCTCTTCTTGTTTCCAGTGACTGTTATTATTTTTGCTCTGGCCTTAGATGAGTAGCTTGTGAGTGCTTTCTCCACATTTTTGCTTAGAAAACTTGTAAAGATCCAAGGCAGTGAAGCACACCTAGTGGTTGTCTGAATGAGTTGAGGAAAGATAAAACAAAGAGAGAAAACAAAAGCTGGCTTATACTTGATGTGGCTTCTTTAAGAGCCTCTCTCTAGAAATCTAGTTTCTGCTAAGGGTGTGGAAAGGATTCTTTCTATAAGACAAAAAGCCCAGGTGTGCTTTGGGGAAAATATGCACCCAGGAGAGATGATATTCTCTTTCACAATTCCCCCTTCTGTCCTTTTCTTTGAAGAACACGATTTTGTTTGTTTGTTTGTTTGTGTGCTTGCTTGTTTCCTTTAGAATTTGGTCATAACACAATTTTACTTGGCTGTTAAAATCAACTCATCTGGAGCAAAAAAAAATCTGAAGATTTCATTCAGCCTGACATTTCCAGATCCAATTTCTGTAAGCCCACAACATGATCACAGTTACCTTCTTAGAGTCTCAAAATGTGTTTGAAGTTCTTTAAATTTCATTAACAAATAAATGCCATAGTATTCCTTATTTTACTTTTTTTTCTGAAAGGAAAATATGTTGAAGGCACACCTTATCAACAAGGTTATCTGCATAATGAATATTTGTATACCTAACCCTGAATTGTACCCCACATATTAAAAATAAATAAATAAAAATTAAAAAAAGAAAATACGTCATCAAGTTAAAACCCTGTAAAAACAAACACCAAGCAGTGAATGTAGCACTTTGCGGTTAGAGGCAGTTTGTTACAAAATACATGAAGCCACGGGCAGATGTGATTCATTTTCCCCAAAATGCTTATTTTGTTCAATAATCTTTGGAAATATTGTTATACTAAATCAAGTATGAATAAATGCAGAGTACACTGGCATTTTAAAGAAGACCACGCACTTCAAAGATATATCTCACTCATGCCTGTCCATTTCACAAGGCTACTTCAGGTCACCATACAGGACTTTAGTGAGAACCACCAGTACAGAGAAATTTTGAGAGATAGCCTTACTTGTTACACTCCAACTCTGAAGAAGTTTTAGGTAAAATAGAATGGTTTTACCCTCAAAAACATTCTTCCCCTATGTTTATGCATATAGGCTAAGATCTGAAATTCTAACATTATCATATTTTTCTGTCTTTCAAGGATTTGATTAATTCATACTTGACTGTTCATGGTTTCAAAAATTTTCTAGCACTACCTGCCTCAATGTCTTAGATAATTCTGTCTCATGTGCCAGGAAATTATTTCCCATCTCTGAATTCCTAATATATGCATACTCAAATTATTTTCATTCTTTAAGGCCAATCTCAAATTCCACTTTCTTTCCTTTTTTTTTTGAGTTGGAGTCTCACTCTGTCGCCCAGACTGGAGTGCAGTGGCACGCTCCAGGCCACCTCAGCCTCTACCTGCTGGGCTCCGGTGATCCTTCTGCCTCAGCCTTCCAAGTAGCCGAAACTACAGGTATGCATTACCACGCCCGACTAGTTTTTGATTTATTGTAGAGACAAGGTCTCGCTAAGTTGCCCAGGCGGGTCTTGAACCCGCGGGTTCAGGCAATCCACTCGCCTCGGCCTCCCAAAGTGCTGGGATTACAGACTGAGCCACCGAGCCCGGCCTCAAATTCTACTTTCTATGTACACATAGACACAGGCACACACACAGGCATACATACACTTTCTTTGAAAAGTTTATTCTTCTGCCACTTTCAGCCATAACTTATACTTAACAATGTATATTAACTCTCAATTCTATAACGACATTATACAAGACACCAGAGATATAGTTTTCACAAAAGGAACTGTCTGGGTTACATCTCTACTGTTATCTCTACTTTCACTTACAATGTTTAGTATTTAATTTTTAAATTTATATTTTTAAAAATTATATATTTATTATCCAAAATATATTTTATAGTATACATAATTTATATATTCCTGATAAATTTGCTATAGTTTCTTACAAACATGTCATGCAGTGTAAAGAACATGAATTTTGAAATCAGCAGAACTTGGGATAAATCAAACCTCAACTAGTGAAAAATATGTGACCTTGAAATATATTGTTGAAATTCTCTGAATCTTAGCTTTTGCCTCTTAAAATATAGAGACAATAATACTTATTATCCATCAATCATGAAAAATGTTAAATTAAAAAAATAACTTCACATCTATAGCTGGCCTATTCAGTATTCAGTGAACTACAAATATTGTTCTTCTGCTACTCCTGCTAAGCCTACAATAGTGTTTGAGGGCAGCATACCCCCCATAGCATTCAACAGAATGATGAGCAAACATGAAGAACAAAATAAATATTGAAAGAATGGACATCAATGAATATACTCTAAGGAGATGTGACATAGTCATAGACACTTTCAAGCAAGTATGGAGTCAGAGAGCACGTAGGGCAATGGGAAGGGAGCATCATTTTGTAAGGTGGATTTGGGGGTGATTCAGTATGAAGAATCTGAGAGTTTAAATTTTACCTAATCTCACCATTTATCAATGCCCGTGTCTCTCTACCATACATTTAGATCTGGTTCTTTCTTGTCCCTCTCTATTCTTGGATGGTGGGGAGAGGGCTATATGCGTTTCAGGGCTGGTGCTTGGTTATCTTTTAAAACCCAATTGTTGGTGCACTTCTTTCAGGATTGCAAACCCATAATGAAGAAAGTTCTGTAGAGCACCATAACAGAAAGGTTTGTTTTAATCCTTTAGTAATATATCTCTTTGAGTTGGATGTTTCATCCTGAGGTTCTCTACGCAGCTTCCTCTTTCTCAAGAATTAATTTTTAACCAAGTGATCCTGATGTTACAGCTAAATTCTTCTTATGGTCAGTCATGATATTACACTAAAAACTAATTTCAGATCAATAAAATACAAAATGAGTTAGAATAGTAACCTTAAAGGGCTGAACAGATAAGGTCATGTGTAGAATCTATACTAAATGATTTTCTAAATAGAATTCCTCCTGGGAATCTAGTGTCCTTTCATTTTAATTGTTACCAAGATTAAAGACTTCTCTAAATCACAGCAAAATGTCTAAACTGAAACATTTCAATGGGTCTAACAGAGGATGGCGTGCCAAAAGAATACACTGATTTTAGAGCAATAAGATTTTTAGAGCAAAACATATTATTTTGGCTTCCTTAATTTCTCCAAAGACCAAGAGAAATAGTTTAATTTGTATTTTATGAATAGTATAAATCTTGCATTTGTGGTGGTTATAACTAGCTTCCTCCTTCAATCAGTTCCTATATTAGAACTCAAGCGTTCTTGTCCCCAAACCAGAGCTTTTATCAATTAGTCACATTTTTAATAAATGCCTCTGTCGTTTTATTTTTGTCACTATTGCTACTTACATTGCTTATGATTCTCTCATTCTTCTAACAAATATTTCTCTACTGAATTAGGAGATCAATTAGGGACATTTGAAGTAGAGTCCTTATTCTTGAAGATCCTTCTCTCTAATTGGGAAGATAAGATATATAAATGCAAGAAAAGAATTACTATTACATGTTGTATCAAATTAGTTTTTAAAAAATATCTGTTCCAAAATTAACATGGGTGGTGCAATAAGAAGGCTTCCTAGAGGAAGTGATCGCTAAGAGGGTTGTAATAAATGACTAGGAATCAGGAGGGAGAAAGGTACACTGGCATTTTAAAGTAAGGGCCTTCCAAGTTTAAATATTAGTTTTTTTCACTAGCAATTAGTGATAGCATATGTGCAACACCATTTCAGATGGGTGAAGGATGTTGCCTTACCCTTACTTTGCTTTCTCTGTGTAGGTTATACATATGGAGACACAATAGACATTCAACAAAGATTCATTGCAGAGGCACAGTGTGGTTCAGGAAAAAGAATTAAGAGTCAAATGGACTTTCATTTTTATTATTGACCATGTGTCAAAGAGAATTTTAAATAGCCTCACTGGAACTAATTTTCCTCTGCTGATTTGGACATACTATCTGCCCCATAAGATTTTTCTGAGCATCTCTTCTTACTTTAAAAATCTCCCTGGTAAAAGATAGCCACATGCTTGGCTTCTGCTATCTGCTGTATGTTGACCAGGTTACACCTCAAGCTCCAATGCTGATCAGTCCCACAATTTAGACCTGTATTTCTACTTATTTGCTTGGCATTGATTACTTGATTCTCATGAGCATCTTAAAATAAAAGTGAAAAAAACAAAGACATTTCCCCTTTGTTTTACTCCTCCTCTATGAGGTTGCTTTTGCTCTTGTACTTTCATTGTAGTGAATAGTAATCTCTCTGTCCCAAAACTTTAAGATGTCAGAGATGATTAATTCTCAAGTAGCTAAAAAACAAGCAAACAAAAACAAAACCCATATTCACTTCATCAAGCTAAGACTAGTTAAGTGTATTATGTTGCCTCTGACAAGGGTAATTTTGTATTATCATAGATATATAAATAACTGCTTTTATTAATATAATCCAGTGTATGCTATATATTTTTAAAGGAATTAATATTTTTAAAATGCAAATCTTGATAACTAGTTACAATGGGGCAATGGGAGGTACTATTTGATTAGGGAAGCTGTCTGACTCTAATTACTTCTCACCGACAACATAGCAGCATTTATTCTTACCACAATTTTAACTGGCCCAAGTTCATCTTATGCCCAACCTTTAGCAAGTATTCAGTAAGAATAAATCTACTCACGTATAAATTAATGAATGTGTGCCTTGTGTGCAATGGATCTTTTAAAAGTGGACATACAAGCACAGCCAGAAAAGCTGCCTTAAAACCACAAAACTTTGTATGCTACCTTTATGCCACAGACTGAGAATATGAGGATTTGGCATTTAATAGAGAAGAGTACAAATTAATTGTTGACTATAATAATATGTAATAATATAATAATCAACTCCAGACTACCTCATGGATCTCTTTCATTATGAGTTTTAAAACATCAGTTAGGCAACCTCACTCTGTAGACTTCTCAAAATCATAGAACACAAACTCCAAAGTTAGGATGCATAATTTTAAGAAGGAATATAAATGTGAGCTTTATTTTTAATAGAACCAAACAACACAAGTTCAACCTTTCTTCTTGGTTTGGAGTAGACTGGAACCCTGCAAAAATCCTCAGAGTTTGCTTTACTAAACTTGTCCCCTGCCAAGAGTAACATGAAAGATTTGGACAATGGACTGCTGGCCTTTCTAAGTTTCCTTTGTCCCATAACATTTTCTACTCTAAGGTAATTCATTTCAAAGAGAAATCTTAGTTGAATTCTAAATCAAACTCCTTTTTTTGTTTAAATAATTAGGCTTTTAGATTTATACTCTCTGTTGAGTTAAGATGATGTATTTATATATATTTTACTACAATTCTTTATCAGTAACCCCAGGGGATTGGTTCTAGTACTCCCTGTATACCAAAGTCTGTACATATTCATGTCCCACAGCAGATCCTGCAGTGGTACTCATTTATGCAAAAAGTCAGTCCTCTGTATCTGTGAGTTTTGCATCTTCTAAATACTGTATTTTTGATCTGCCTTTTGCTATTGAGGTGGAACTCATGAAGAAAGAGGACTGACTATATTTATTGAAAAAAAAATCTGCATATAGGTGTATGCATGCAGTTCAAATCCATGTTTTTCAACTGTATATATATATATATATATATATATATATGTAGTATTCAACTGTATTTATAGTATTATACACATAATTTTTAAAAATAACAAATAATAGGAGAAGAGTGTCAATGAGATCCTGGAGTTTTGCTGTAGAAGATGTCTGAATATTCTCAGTGAGAATATTCACTGAGTTGGAAGTCTTTGAAGTTTCTTTTGCTGCTATACTTGGGTGCTACTGTGTTTGCTTGTATGTTTAGCAGTCTGACTCTGAACTGATTTGAGTTTTACAGGCTTGGCAGAAGCATGGCAGAGCTCAGTTTTACTGAAGGATGACTGAGACAGTTTAGATTAATAGTTGAGTGGTTGCCAAACTATAACCGACTCACAAGGAAGGGAGGTTCCACTCCACTAAAGGTGACATGTTCAGGGAGACCAACCCTAGTTCAGTCTTGTTTTTCAATATATTAACTATGTGCAGCTTTTGCTGGCACTGAATTTGAGGTAGTAAGTCATGAACATGTAATACCATCAGCCTATTTTACACTCTAGATATATTAGAAGTAAGATTAAAATTTTATTCAAAATCCTGAAGAAGCTTACTCCAGAGGAACCAGTTAATTGAGATGTAAATGAGAGACTCTTTACAGCAGACAGGGACAGCTGTAGAAAACATATGCTAATCTTTTTACAAAAAAAATGGTTACATGCAATTAAGGGTAAATTCTTTTAAGAGAATACAGCAACATTCTTAGAAAAGGATATGAGTTGAGTGTAGGTATTCATTTGAAGCGTATATTTGGGATTGATTCAATACAAAAATCTAAGCACAAAATAAAGTCCTTCAATTACTCCCAATCCTTTGAAATGATAAAAAAGTATATTTAAAAAAATACATAAACATTCCTAAACATAGAAGAAGAGCCTTCAATGGTTAGGCAGCTGTGAAGACTCCTAAACAGATGATGATAAGCAAAATGAGATTAGTTGAAGATGTTCAGAACTCTCAGCCCTGGTGTGCCATTAGAGAACTGCAGCAAAAGCAGACGGTAGGGACCTACTCCACGAGTCTTCCATACCCAGAATGTTACCCACTTGATAACTGGAAATTGAAGCTCAATTTAAGTAACTTTTCCTTCCAAGTCACATGGTAATAAAGATAAGCTTTAAACCCAGTAATGTTCCCTTCCTCTACCTTTAGGTTAATTGCCTTCTCTCTATGTGACAAGTACTTTAACAGCATTTCTCATTGATTCCTCACAATTTTATGAACTTCCCTCTATCTTACAGATAAAATAATCTATGTGTGGGCCTTGGAACAGTGATTACAGTAAAACTACGCTTTCTAAAAACTAGTCTTTTTTTTGAGTTGGAGTCTCACTCTGTTGCCCAGGTTGGAGTACAGTGGCACACTCATGGCCACCGCAGCCTCAACCTGCTGGGCTTGGGCTATTCTTCTGCCTCAGTCTTCAAAGTAGCTGGAACTACAAGCACTCGCCACCATGCCTGGCTAATTTATGATTTATTGTAGAGATGAGGTCTCTCCAAGTTGCCAGGCTGATCTCGAACCCTCGTGTTTAGGCAATCCTCTCACCTCGGCCTTCCAAATTGCTGGGATTATAGGCATGAGCCACCATGCCTGGCTAAGACTACTCTTAAAACACACTCTTCTTCTTTCTCCTTATAACAATATTAGTCAAGAGTCAGATAAATATTTCAGGTCTTCTAAGTGTATCTTTTACACTCTTAATTGGAGATGTTAGTCTTCATTCTGGGTTAACCCACTGTTTAATAGATGTGTACTTGTTATTGCTATATTATAAGCTCATTTCATTTGTGGAAAAATAATATTGTTGTGAGCATTTATTTGTATTATTATTTTATATCTTAACCTTTGGCTATGATCATTGAGATTATAAAGTCTAATCTAATATATCTTGACAATAAAGTCAATCTGAATTACACATTATTATTCTTCAGGTAGCACTGAATATATAGAAAACATATTTTATTTTTTATGTATTTTGATTATGAAGGTAAAATAATGGCTGAGTGACCAGAAGAATCAACCCCCAAGGTTCAGAGATGTGAAAATATTACAAGAAGTCCCTGTCTTAAGGAAATTTAGCTTATGGAAAGGAGAATTACAAAGCCAATGCATTAATATGTGACCATAAAATTTTTAAGTGATCTTCTGATCTATAACAGAGTTAAACTGAGAGACTTTCTAAACTTCAATTTTTTTCCATTACCTCAAACTTTATTTTTGCTTTTTGCTGAAAACACTTAAGATCTAGTCTCTAAGCAGTTTTCAAAAAGATACAATATGCTATTATTTACTATAGTCACCATGCTGTACAGTAGCTTTCCAGTACTAATTTCTCCTTTTCAACTGAAACTTAATTCCCTTTGAGCAGCATTTTTCCATTTGTCCATGTTCACACCTCTCTCCCCGGCCCCTGGCAACCACTCTTCTCTCTGTTTCAATTATTTTGATTTTTTAGGTTCTACATATAAGTAAGATCACAGAGTATTTGTCTTTCTGCGCTTGACTTAATTTACTTAGAACATGTCCTCTTGGTTCATCTGTTGTTGTAAACGACAGTTTCTTTCTTAAGGCTGAATAGTATTACATTGTGTTTATGTATATATGCTGTGTACCTGTACATGCGTACATCTACCCTACATTTTCATCATTTATCTGTTGATGGACACTTAGGTTGACTCCATATCTTGACTACTGTGAATAGTGCTGTAATGACCATGGAAGTACAGATGACTCTTTGACATAGCGATTTTATTTCCTTTGGATATATATATTTAAAAATAGGATTCTTGGATCACATGGTGGCTCTACTTTTAATTTTTAAAAAAGTCCATACTGTTTTCTACAGTAGCTTCTTTCATTTATATTACACTGGGTGCGGTACCCCATGCCTGCAATCCCAGCACTTTGTGAAGCCGAGGCAGGAGAATTGACTAAGCCCAGGAGTTTAAGAACAGCCCGGGCAACATAGTGAGACCTCATCACCAAAAAAAAAAAAAAAAATCAAAAACTTAACCAGGCATGATGGTGTCCACCTACAATCCCAGTCACTCGAGAGGCCTAAGTGGAAGGACCACCAGAGGCCAGAGGTAGAGGCTACAGTGAGCCATGATCATGCCACTGCACTACAACCTGGGTGACAAAGTGAGACGCTGACTCAAAAAAAAAAAAAAAAAAGAAAAGAAAAATACCAACAACAATATATAGTTCCCTTTTCTCTACACCCTTGCCAACACTTATCTTTTGTCTTACTGTTCATAGTCATTTTAACAGGTATGAAGTATCTCATTGTGGTTTTAATTTGCATTTCCTTGATGATTAATGATGTTGAGCATTTATTTATAATCTATTGCCCGTTGTATGTCTTCTTTGGAAAAATGTCTATTCAGATTCTTTGCCCATTTAAAAATTGTTTTTATTTTTTAGTCGGAGTCTCACTCCGCCACCCAGGCTGGAGTGCAGTGGCATGCCCACAGCCACCTGCTGGGCTCAGGCGATCCCTTAGGCCTCAGCCTTCCAAGTAGGTGGAACTACAAGTGTGCGCAACCACGCCCAGCCTATTCTTTGATTTATTGTAAAGACAAGGTCTCACCAAGCTGCCCAGGCTAGCCTCGAACCCTGGGACTCAGACAATCCTCTCTCCTCAGCCTCCCAAAGTGCTGGGATTACAGACCGAGCCACCGCACCCGACCCTAAAATTATTTTATTTTATTTTATTTTTATTTTTTAAAAGACAGTCTCACTCTGTCATCTAGGCTATAGTGCAATGGCACTATCACAGCTCACCGTAGCCTCAAACTCCTGGGCTCAAGCAATCCTTCTGGCTCAGCCTACTGAGAAGTTGGGACTACAGGTGCATGCCACCACACCCAACCAATTCCTTAACTTTTTACAGAGACAAGATACTTGCTATTTTGCCCAGGGTGGCCTCAAGCACCCAGGCTCAAGTGATCCTCCCACTTCAGGTTCCCAAAATACTGGGACCACAGACATAAGTCATCATGCCCAGCCTCATTTTTTAATACAGTTATTTGTTTTCTTGCTTTTGAATTGTAAACTGCAAATTTTAAGTGTTTGTTTATAGTGATTGCAAAGGAGAGAATCACAGGAATATTTTAAAAATTGCACGAAAATGAAACAAACTGTTGCACATGGAATATAAATTTCAAAGAAAGTTATGTTGTTTTTCTCTCTTTTAATTTTTTTATTTTAAAGATGTGGGGTACAATTCACTGTCAGGTATACAATTCATTATGAAGGTACCCTTGTTGATGAGGTGTGGCCCCCTCTCCCAGCAGATTCCCACTACTGCCAATCTCGCCTCCCCCCACACCCCCAGATTCCTGCTGCTGCCAATCATTTTCTTACAGTATTACAATAATTGTTCAAGGTTCACTTATGAGTGAGAACATGTGATACTCAGCTCTTTGTTTCTGTGACACATAACTCATTATTATAGACTCTACGTCCATCTAGGTTGCTGCGAAGTTCATGATTTTGTCCTTCTTTATGACTGCATGATGTTCCATCATGTATATGTACCACATTTTTTAATCCAGTCCTCTTTTGATGGACAGTACAGTTGGTTCCATGTTCTTGCCACTGTGAACAATGCTGTGATAAACATACGTGTGCGGGTATCTTTTTTATAGAGTGATTTGAGTTCTTCCAGGTATATTCTCAGTAGGGGGATTGTGGAGTGGTATGGATGGTTGATTTTTAGATCTTTTAGGAATTGCCACAGTTTTTCACAGAGGGTATACTAGTTTACACACCCACCAACAGTGTAGATGTGTTCTCTTTCTGCTGCATTCTCTCCAGCATCTATTGTTTTTTGAATTATTGAGTATTGCCATCCTGACTGGAATTAGGTGGTAAGTTTGGTATTTTTAAAGGACTAATGAACATCAAAATAGATGCATGCTTTTGATTCATAACACTTCAATATATTAATTGAAACTATTTTAGTCAATGACCAAAATGGGTTAAGCATAAAGTTTTCACTCATGGATTATAAAATTGAAACACCTAGTGTTAACTCTGCTTCTAGCACTTGTTATCTCTGGGGTCCACAACTGTATTTGTTTCATTCTCAGAAAGGCCTTCACCATCACATGGCATGGGGTTTCAATGACACGTTCAAGCTACATCACTGTGGTCTAAATTCAAAAGGAGGAAAATCGTGTCTTTTTTTCTTGTATACCAGCCCAGTTCTGAAATTAGCTGGGATTTCCTACATTTGAGTCCCATTACAAACTCTGAACTAGTTTTTGTGTCCAGAGGGATGGACTGTGCTAATTGGCTTAGGCCTACTTCACATGCTCCTCTCTGAACCTGGAGCTTGATCACCCAAAAGAGGTAGTCTGAGAATACAACGGTGAAACTTAAAAGAATGTACAACAAGTATACACTATGGTCAGCATTACCAATGTTTAGCTTAGGTATAAAGTATGAACAAGTAGTCAAAGAGGGGATACTCAGGCCAGCACCTAGAAGAAATGCTAATAGTATTCTTCCACTAGAGGTGAAATGGGAATTTGACCTTGCTGCAAGATGTAGTAGAGTAGACACCAGCATAAGGATCTCTTCCCACAGGACAAAAGCTTTCAGTGACCTGTGGCCTATTCAGGAAAGACTCCCAACGTGGGTTTGTTATGACTCTCATCTGCAGTTCACACGTGGGTCTCACACATTGACTCAAAGTCTAATGCCACCCAGAACATGGATGAAGGATGATATCAACTTAGCTGCTAGGACTGGAAAGAGAAAGGATTTGTGTGTGTGTGTGTGTGTGTGTGTGTGTGTGTGTGTATTTCAAGATAAAAAATAAATAGAATAATGTTTAATCTTTTGGGGTTTTCTAAGTGATCTGGGGCATAGTTGCACTGCAACACACCTGGTCAATGCTAGGGTGGCTGTGAACATGCCACTGCACTCCAGCCTGGGTGACTAAGTGAGACTTCAACTCAAAAAAAAAAAATTAGTAAACGCAGGCAACCCCCTCAGATCGCTTCCCACTGTGGGAACTTTTCTGTCTTCTCAATAAACCCTGCAAAAAAAAAAAAAGAATTAGTAAATACAATCCAAAACCCTCAGAAAGAATGTGATTCCATGTGTCTTTTTTTTTTTTTTTTTTTGAGTTGGAGTCTCACTCTTTCGCCCAGGCTGGAATGCAGTGGCCGCTCCCGGCCACCGCAGCCTCGACCTGCTGGGCTCCGGCTATCCTTCCGCCTCAGCCTTCCAAGTAGCTGGAACCAGAGGCGCGTGCTACCACGCCCAGCTAATTTTGTAATTTATTGTAGAGATGAGGTCTCGCTTGCCCAGGCGGGTCTCGAACCCACAGGCTCAGGCAATCCACTCACCTCAGCCTCCCAAGGCGCGGGATTACAGGCTGAGCCACCAAGCCCGGCTGGTATGTTTTAATAGATGCGTGTCAGGGC